>JBCEWB010711186.1:4220-34737 GCA_039654565.1 Peronia peronii | reverse complement strand
GCCATGGCCTTTTTTTTTTTTTTTTAACAATAGATCAGCCAAAGTGAAAATGTTGTGTTTAACAGACGGTAAATTTTAATATCTCATACAATCTTCAGGAAACCACAGCAGAACCACCAGAATGTGTTCTTCATAAACACAACACAAAACTTTAAACATTTTAAGCTAAAAATATGCTAATTAGTAAATGATGGTCTAGTTTTATAATCATTGAATGAGGTCTTGATCAAGATCTAGATCCAGGTCACTCCATTCTATATGACAGTACGTCTCCTTCAACTACACCCACTGAAAAATACAAACGTTCTGTTAAGAAGACACAAACACATACACGTTATAAGGAACAGAGAAGAAAGTATACAGATCTACAGATATGGACGCGTTGGAGTTGGAGATGAACCCTTCACTCTCAGTGAATGACGTACGCAAGATGTATCAAGCAAAAGCATCTCCTTCAATTAATCTCTCAAAATTGTACATATTAAAATACAAAAACTATGTCAAATACACACACACAAATATTTTATTACCAAAAAAAAATATTAAAAAATCATGAAAAAAAAAAACAAAAAAAAACGATGCCATGGCTGAGGTTTGAACCTGGGTTCATCAGAATGTCAGACTGGTCACTTATCCATTCGACCACGGACGACTGTCATCTCCTAGTAAACATTAACATTATGAACTATAATCCAAAACGACAGGTGTTGTCAATAAGTCCGGTTAGCCACTTCCAAAAAAAAAACTGTTTGATTCCAAAAAAAAAACTGTTTGATTCCTTGATGTCTCTGAGGTGATTTCTCGCCTGTGAGAGGATCATGTCTAGTGTAACCTCAACCCTCATTACGCTAATGTTCTCTTTTAAGTTTTTCAACCTCCTGCGGATGGTTATCTCATAAATTTTCATCATCTAGATTACAGCAGCAACAAGCTCCACATCAACATATGATACATTGTTCAGTGTTTTTGGTTTTATGGGATGTGCTATTATTGTTAGTTAGACGGTCACAGATGTGATTCCATTTACCCCTGTCCACCCCAAAATGTAGAGTCAGTTATTTTATTCATCACTTTTCCCCACAGTCTCATTTCCATGTCTTTTTTGTTTGTTTGATTTTTTTTTTTTTCTGTTTGGTCTGCTGATGAAAGATTTCAAGTGCAGTACACAACACATGTATTCACTGATTCTTCAGTATCATTACAATGTCCATACACTAGGGTCCAAACGGAGTAGCTTCACAGCTCCCTGACAATCTCACTTCACATTTTTAAGGGGTGGGGATCCTGAAATATGATCTTTGCTGAAACAAAAACAAAAAAAAAACAAAGCAATTTTTTTTTTTCTCTCAAAAGCCCTGCCTTTTCTGAGCATAAAAATGATACATGTATATAAAAAGTGGATAGGCCTATGTTCTTTCTAACGAGTTTGATCAATGGTCATTCAACAGATGATCAAACCTACTATCAACCAGGATTTGGCTCCCTCTGGCTGCTACATACTGTGGTAGATCATCACTTTTTGACTGTATATAGGCAAAGAGTGCACAAAATACATGTACATGACTGTGATTCTAACAATATCTTGAGCCCCAGTGCCAGGGATGGACATTGGATGACCACTCTGAGGTGAAGAAAACTCACCATCACACAGCTATCAGTCAGTATGTTTTCATGGGATGGTCTAAACTTCCACATCCTATTAATAGTACAATTTTCTTTTATTTCTGCTGCTTCTCACCACAGTTGTGGGACTATCTGCCATAGCAGTAAAGGTCATGACACTCTTCGTTTTGACAGAGAAAGATATGGGGGCCACATACAGGGCCTCAAAAACCTAGAAGTGACCCTTTGGGAGCCCTTTTAATGACACAAAATTAAATAAAAAGATATGTCCAGAAAGCCAAGAAAAGGCAACAAAATTCACAGAAGTTGTGAAAAAAAACTTTTAAAAACGTGTTTTGCTGAAAACCCATTTTTTTTTTTGGTCACTACATGTAGTTTGCTATCTACATGTACTTTTTTTATTTCTAAACTGATTCTAACCAAATTTGCCATAGGGCCTACATCATAGGGGGCCTACATAGGGCACTGAAAGAGGGCTACTTTTTCAAGCAATATATGCTTAAGCAACAAGATGTAGAAATGTAAGATAAATAGAGAAAAAAAAAAAAAAAGAGATTTCACCAAGGCTTGGAGATCCTCAGTGCAAATCCATAATTTCATTTCTAAGATATAACTTTTGTTTTAAAGAATTCATCACAAATGTACACTTATATATAAACTTCACACAGAAGAAAATGTTAATATTTATCTCAATTTATTTTTTAAGAAAACAAAACATAGATGAAGAGCATTCAGTATCACACAATTTTGTTGCTGACTATGAAAATGTGATAAATGACAGATCTGTCTTACAACATCCTTACAGTCTTTCACATGTTCAGTCCAACCACAAACAGCACTACAATACAAATATACATGTATAGGTATCAGTTACCTAATGATTAAGACAGCTTCATATGTGTATCTTCTAAATCCAAAAGACCTGCGAAGTTTAATAAACCACAGAGTATCTGGTCAATACATGGGGACTCTCCTTATTCACTGATGGAAACAATCTCTGAGACAATGAGAACTCATCTGCCACCACTTTGGACATTCTAAGTGCGAGAATCTTTCTTAGCTGGGAAAGTGTCAAAGAGTGATTTCTTCAAAGACTTGATCATTATATTAAGCATATGAATGACTTTCTAGATATCATGCCACACAGTGCCAACATACTTATCTTATGTTGTTATAGACAGCGATATGTTATTAAATTAATTTCTTGAACAAGCATAACAATCATTCTACAACGAGCATCTAGCAGATTCTTCGGACACTCTCAGTCAGAACTCTGGAAGGTCAAAAGGTCAACATGATCAACAACTCAATCACCATACTTAGCACTGGACTTCCGGAGTAAACAGCTCCGACACTGCAGTAACCTAGCACTCATATTCCTATCATGACCTTATATACATTGTAATTTCCTATAGGGCATTACTTGTCACATCTTCGACATCAACATAACATGTCGTCAAAACAATTTCAATGTAATGTTCCTTTCTATCGACAGATTTCAGTTTCGCTACTTCACTTTTCTCGTCATACACTGAACCACCCTAGTTCACCTTTCTAAGTTCACTCTTTGTCTAAGGAGATCTTATACATGTACATCTTACTAGAACAGTGCCTAATGTATGCAAGATTCTAGGTATCCAATATCTGTGTAACATTTCTGTTATGATTAAGTAGGGACCTTTATCATGTTGAAAATGTGACAATTTCTGACTGCGAATTTAGTTTTAGTCCCACTGCATTTGCTTTAGTCAAAATGACAATGCACCTAATATCCAGCAAATTTCAATACCAGAATTTTCTCCTGCAAAATGTGCTTTCCCTCTAATATTGTAACAAATCTTGCTTTTCATTCCTAAATACACTGTCTCCCATATACAAGAAATGAGAACCATCCCTAGCACACATTAAATAACATTAAAAAAACAAGATGAACCAACAGGTGCGTATTTCTCTTCATTACAATTCACAAAGCTTGATTAAACTAATTAAACAGATTTACCTGAAAATAAGAGCCTAATGCAATGGGCAATAACTAAAACACAAACACATAAATCTGAATAACTCACCATTAGTAAATTTGAGATCTGCTGTGTCAATTTCCAGCATATACCATGATTTACACCATTAACGGTGTTATCCACTGACTTCAATATCACCGATAATTTGCTTTTCTTGTTTTTTATTTGTTTTGTTTTTGAAACTGTTTTCACTTCATTCCTGGAAAAATTAAATTATATAACAGAACTTACATGCTATGACATATAAATAGCTCTTTAAATAAATCTCTCATCCATCACTATAAAAGCAAAAGCATCACAGGCAACATTATGTTTGTTCTAATATTCACAAAACTGATACATGACACAATTTACAAAATTAACCCCTTTGCGACCCATGCATTACGAACATCATTTAGTATTTTTCCTGATACAATGACACTGACCATGTCAACATGCTGCTTTGGTGAGCAGCATTCACTGTCACTCTCACTGCCAGCTAGGTCTCCAGGGCAGAGCTGCTAATCTTATATTCTCTTCATGATACTAATTAAAGGAGACTTGCTATATAGGAGACACTAAGCCAACTGTCCTGGTGTCACAAAGCTGTTAAAACAGTTAAATGAAGACTGAACAGTATGATGATGATGGCTATGACATCTTTTGCAGTTTTTCACAATAACAGGCGTTACAAGCAAACAACAACAAAAAAAATATAAAATGGTTCCATTCAAAGTCAAAGCGAACTTGACATTTCCCTGTCATTCGAACTCACGGTCATAGGCATCCAAATTCACAACAGGCCACGTCAACTTGATAATATCCAGACCTGCCACTTGCACACCTGAAAAATCAGTATCTAAACTCTTAAATATCTAAATCTGGCCAAACAAATCTAAATCATACAAACCAATGTGTTAATATTACAGCCAACAATGTTCAAAATCAGGCTCTGCAGAAAATATCTGATCAATGAGTGAACATGTTTTGGCTAGCAGTGACCTGCAAACTCCAGTTCAAAATGCAGCGACGCGACTTAAAATTTTCCCAAGAAATAAAAGGGAGACAGTTCAAAATATGCATCGCCGAGCCACAGTCGGCGAAACAAAATATCGGGATGGCGTGCAGGAAATCAGAAAAATTGGAAGGACAGGTATTCGTGAAAAAAAAAAATCGGAATAAATGGCAGGTCTCAATACCTCATTAACTTTCACACATAACATCTACGCTAAGCTGTAACAAACACATTCTGCCCCCAAAATTTCTCAGAGATCTTTCAATTGCTAGATATAGAAGTAGATACCTCAATTCTGGTCACTGATCATTGGGCTATTTCTTATCAAGGAGTCAGCACTTTCATTCTGTCAATATCAGCATCACATCTACTCAAGAGCTACTACATACTAACATGAGCATTTATACACACACAGACATTCAGCCATGAAGACAGTTCCATGAAAAGGTGAATCAGTATTTGTCCTCCGCAGCTTTCCTCTCCTTCTTCAACTTCTTTCTGGTCAGTTCCAGCTCTTCTGGATCTCTGTCAGGCAGGATGTTGCTGATGACGCCGTATCCCATGGTCACCTGGCCATCTCGCACAGTGAACCGTTGGTTCTTCTCGAGCACCATGCGTTTGTGCATGTTGAACACCAGCTTGCCATCCTCGCCCGGCATGAGCAGATCCTTGTCTGGAATCTCTAACAAGGCTGGCTGAGCCCATGTGTTGCAAAATGCGATGACTTGTGAGAATGGTGTGACTGGCTTATTTCGTCCTCCCTCATCCTGTCAGATTACATAAAAAAAAATATTAAAAAATACAAAAATGATAGCCAACTCCAAAAATAGATCCTCAAATACAGATGCCAGGGATGTCAAACTGTTTTCACAAAAAAGTCAGAAAAGTTTGCCCCCCCCCCCCTCTCCCTCCCACCCCAATTTTATCATGATGGTAAGGCGCTGTCTGATTACATAAGACAATTCTACAAAATCCACTAAGTATTCACTCTCACTCACTCAGGCCCTTGACTGCAGAGGCAGTCATAGGGGGAATCTGAAGGCTCCAGACACGGCAACCCTTCTCCATCGCTGTCTGTCAGCGACTGTACGTGTACTACTAAGTACACGTTTAGGCTTTTCATGCCAGGAGAAGTTTGCGAGTTTTCACAAGATCCTGGGATGGGACTATAGAATTATATAACTAGTGGAAATTCCAATAACTGAAAAGATCCCATAGGCACTGCCATTATCATAATCATCGAGCATAACCAGACTAAATCTAGATTTATGTTCTAGATCTAGATTGTAAATAGCAGCCCTCTTATGTTAGTCTTTCTAAGACCATGAGCACATCATTTATTGTTGTCAGTACTCTGATATGCTGATTTTCCATCAACAATCTCACGTGACCACTTGACTGCATGTTGTCAGGTGTTAGCAATTAATCGCTCCAAACTTCAAGTTGGATCTTCAAACAGCCACCGAACAGCAGTTCAACTTTTGACCGAAGCATGCGTTAAACTCTATCATACTTCCAGTTCCACTGTTATTGTGTGGGACTTTATCACAAATTACTATAAAACCGTGATTGTCTTGTAAACTCAACAAAGGTCGGCAATTGAGCTCCAAAAGTACGAAAGTCGGTGATGATAAAAAAAGTTGGAATTCCTGTGTCAAAAGTCAACAGAAATGTTTCATTTTTTTTTCACACGACACACAATCAAACCAGCAAAAAGAACAGCAAAGTGTATGTTTTTCTGTGGAAAATAATACTCATTTTGACATTGAGAAAAAAATAATAAATAAATAAATGTAGATGACCAGTAATGCTTGGAAGAGATCTATCAAATGGGGACAGCACCACACGAGGTCCTTGGTCCACCGGAGTCCATATGAATACTAACTATCGAATGTGATTTCACAGGAGGATACCTTGTTGTGTATTCAGCATCAACAGAAAATTGTTCATAAAATTACCAATGCTTGATGACCCTGAAGAACTTTTATCATCCACTATAAGTAGGGGAGGTAATGGTGTCTTTTAACTTGGTTTCCAGCTAAAAATTTAAAATGAATGCTTCTAAAATCACATAAATTACAAGGACATTTAACAGATTACATGTAATAATAATAATAATCTAATTTACAATTTTTCAAACACAAATTATGATATCCTCAATCCTGGCCCGACTCAATGTCAAGATTCCTTGACTAAATAATGCCCCTCCCTCTCTTAGTGAGAAAACACTCTCTTACTGAGAGAGCGAATTTTCTGTGTCACTGATGGACTCATTCTTTCAACAAGCTAACGTGATATAAAAAAAAGATGAGAAATTTTGGAGACTCAGTCAAGGTAGGAAAAACAAGAGGGACAAAATTATAAAAATGAAAAGAGTGATTAAATATACATATAACCAAATGTGACTTTCTGCACGCCTCCTTCCATCCTCACAATCACATCTGAGTTCCTCCTCAACGTTCACTTCAATACCCACTCTCTATCTCCTCCTGTTTTGAGATGCCAATGATGACCTCTGATGTGGCCATGCCTTCTCCACACAATCTTCTGTACACATCAACCATCTCTAATTGCATGTGATGGAATAGCTGGGCTAAAGACACAGCACAACTATGCAGATTGGTACACATGGAGAAGTTTAACAAGGACATGTAAGTTGAGCATTACAAGGTTCCCTTTCTCCAATTACAAGACATTATGCAGCAATAAATTTTGTCTGATTTATTCATGTTTTTGGCACAATTTTGTTTGAAGACATTATACATAACATAGATGACTCAATATATTCCTGGAAACTAGGATTTTTTTTCTTTCTTTGTCCTTAATATAGATAATCTTCGTAATTCAAATTAAGTCTACCCCAGCTCCTCATAATTTGAATTCGGGAATTCAAAGTTTTCACAGCACTAACGTGAAAATCCAAAATTTACTTGTTGAATGGTCTGTTTCAGATTCACCCACCCACCCCAGTGTTCCCCGAAACACTTGACATCTAGATCTACCACTCTTTCAACAAAGAATTTTAGAATGATGCGCTATTGATTGATACATGACGCATTCCCATCGAGTTGTACATGCGAAGGACAAAGACTGACTAGTGACCAGACGCATAGGCCTAGTATGACTGACCCACGAAAACAAACTCCGCTTCGGGAGACTGACCATCAGTTTCAAAACAACCATGAATGAACAGTATAACCGAACAATGGGTAGGTCTAATAATAGCTCCATGGACCGACCACATCTGACACTAGTGACAGCAAGATGGTTGGTTTCAGTACTTGTAATACACGTGCTCCCTCTTTCTCGACCCACTGTTGCTGTCTTTGACTAGATCTAGCTCAACGCTGGTGAAACACACCAGTGAATGTCAATTCTCATTGAAATGGTGCGATCGTACCGACTAACAATCTAGATCTACATTGTAGTGTGTAGATCTACACTTTGCGTTCTTTAGATCTAACTCAAATCCCTTTGAATTTAAATATGAAGTCCCAACCTGCTGAAGAGAAACTGTCTCACTGTAGCGATGAAACAAAATTGTTGACCAGAAACACAGACAAACTAAAAGACCTAGATCTAGCTAAAATTTAAAGTAAACCTAAAGTTCAGTAGTTTTAACATAATGGGAAGTAACTATGTAATAACTGTAGTTATTTCACTCGATCATAATGTAATTCGAGCTTGCTTAATTCGAAGTCAATTCTCTTTCCCTTCCACTTCGAATTAAGAGGATTCTACTGTATTCAGGCTTTTGAGTCCATATCTCAAATCCACATCTACATTTTAGCATTGAATTACTACTTACCTTCGATAACAAATAAATCTGTGCTTCGAAATGATTGTGCATGGTCATGGTGCCTGGTTTCCCCATACAAAGACCTCGCCTCATTTCCTCTCGTTTGACACCACGGATCAGAGCTCCAAGCTGATCTCCTGCCTCGCCTCTCTCTAAACTTTTCTTGAACATTTCAATCCCGGTCACATTTGACTTCCACTTTTTGTCATAACCCATTACCTCAACTTCATCACCCTTTTTGATAATACCTCTTTCAATTTTCCCTGACACAACAGTCCCTCTTCCAGGAATGCTGAAACAGCCATCGATGGGCATGAAAAACGGTTTGTCCAGATCACGTACAGGGGTCTCTATGTACTCATCTACTGCATCTAAAAGTTCCTTTACTTTGTTTTCTCCAATCTCTGGATCTGACCCATCAAGTGCTTTTAAGGCTGACCCTATGATAATTGGTGTTCCATCACCGTCAAAGCCAAATTCTGTCAGAAGTTCTCTGATTTCCATTTCCACCAGTTCTTGCATTTCCTTGTCAGCAGCATCAGCCTTATTAACAAAGACAACAAGCCTCTTTATACCAATTTGTTTTGACAGCAAAAGATGTTCTCTTGTTTGAGGCATTGTTCCATCTGTAGCTGCTACAACCAGGATAGCACCATCCATTTGGGTAGTACCAGTGATCATGTTTTTGATGTAATCTGCATGGCCTGGGCAATCAACATGACCATAGTGGCGGTTATCAGTTTCATATTCGACTGTGGCTGCATTGATTGTAATACCTCTCTTCTGCTCTTCAGGGGCATTGTCAATATCTGCGTAATCTTTGAAGGAAGCCTTTTGTTCGCCAGCTAAAACTTTTGTAATAGCCGCCGTCAATGTTGTTTTGCCATGATCGACATGACCTATCGTTCCAATATTAAGATGTGGCTTATCTCGGGCAAACACTTTTTTTCCCGCAGCGGGTGGAGCAGCACATAATCTGGAATATATTGATATATTCAGTTTTTGAGCCCCTATCAGGTTTTTCGCACTTTTCAGTAACAGAAGCGACTTTGTTGTCACTTTGGACGTTTCAAGGAGAGGTCGAACCAGGTAGGCTGCCATCTTGTTTAACATGTGTTACTTAATATGGCAGATTTTTCTGAGAAGGAGAACGCAACAGCCACTTATTAACTGGGTGAATCTGCATATTTTTTTTTTTCGTTGATCAATAAACCTATGATTTTAATTCTCAATAAATTCATTTTTTTTCAATAACTGTCGTATAATTTCAAGGATAATTTCACAAAAATGCCTCACTGCTTATTATTGTCGACTTTGCCACATCTGGCAATAATACATAAGAAGTTCACTAAATAAATATTTATCAAAATATCTCTAATTTTGTCTGTTGATATCATTGCTGTTATTTTTGCTAATAATATTAAATTATATTAACTTATTTATTTTTCAGATATACTTGGAGTTTCATTAAATTTTATTTTATGCGGAACTAATGTGTTTATTTCGATCCTGCAAGTTGCCATAGTGTCATTTACAAATGGTGAAGAGGATGGATCAAGGGATGGATCCGACCTATCTGGATGGGAATTACAACGAAATGAATATTGATTCAGCTCTGATAGATCCAGAAACTGATATATTAAAATTAGATGATGGAGATGTAGACACTGAAGCACCAGAAGTTGCTTTAGAGACCGAGAAGACTGAGCCACTTGAAAGTGACGATGATGTTCTAGGCGAGGAAGAAGAAGTAGAGGTTGGTGATTGTTTTGATACTGTGTGTGTCGTGAGCAGTTGTTACCCCATGAATGATGGATTTTGACCAATCTTCATCTTCAGAAGTGTGACATATTTGTGGGTACATTGTTCTCTTACAGTTGGCAATCAGTGTTTATCTGCAGATCTAAAGTCTAAGGGGAAATAAAGGGATCCGCTTAGTGCTACTTTTCTATCCGGACTCGGGTTTGTTTAGGTTAAGTGTTATGGGTTTACTAAGTATCCTAGTGGGACCAGTTTTTGCTGTATTGAGCACAATAAGAGAAAACAGACCAAATATCAACAAAAATATAGGAGCTAAAGTAGAATTTTCAGTTACATTGGGAGGATGCATCATTGATAGATATCAACCCACGATGCTTTGCGGTCTGACTGAGATGATATGTTGAACAACTTAGTCTCCGCATGAATGGGTTGGATCCAAAACCACCGTAAGTATGGAATGCTTTTGGGGCCTTGTCTATTGTGTTATTGTTGAAAATTTACTTGAACTACACAGAGAAGACTTTTGAAGAATTTGAAAATGCTTAAAATTTATTCTTTATTGGGAAACTGACTTTCTGCACATTATCACCCAGGCTAGCTTAGAAAATGAAACAAGGGAGGTCATGCATGCACAATCACACAAAAAAGATAAACATGAAAACACACCAGGCGGTGAAAACTGGTTTCTTGAGGACTCTAACCTAACTGTAAACACTAATCCTAAAAAAACCAGCATTTCAAATTCAGAATATGATGAAAATGTGGCACCCAAATCCATGAGAGATAGTGTACTACGACTGGGTGCTTACCAGGGGGCATTTCTAAATAAAAATAGCTTCAGGTCCATATCACAAAAAAAAATCTATCCTGAATCCGGATCTGTATAACCACTTCGAAATACTATGACTTTAAAATTAGGTGTTGTTGACAGATTTTATTCTTTACCTGAATATTTATCTTAGTTAACTGTATAGGAACCTTGGTTGGTATGTATTAGAATATTTAGGCCTACTATAAGACAAAAAATTTACAGGTTGGAAGATTTTGCCTGGTAGCATCATTAAAATTTATGTCTGCATTAGAAACTATTTTAGTTGGGTTAAAAGTTGTTTGATGTGCACAATGCACATATGGGACTCTTGTCTGATTGATTATTTGTTAGATTGTTTTTTCACACATTTAAAAGGGCTTGTCATCACATTGCTTACAAAGACAGGAGATTAAGTCATTGAAAATACGAGTGCAGGTGCTCACATCACACCTTCTCTTCCCCTCCTATATGGAAATCAAATCTGGGGATGTAGATATTTTACTATTCGTCCACAACTTGTGATTTATGACTGCTTTATCTAGAACATTGTTTGATTTGTAAAAGAAATATTGACACATTGTTTTTGTTTTTGTTTTTTTTTGCAGCTTTCACCTGGTGGGGTGTTGGATGAAGAAACAATTGGCAGAGGGCTGTCAAATCTTGGACGATCAGCCACTGGAGACTATCAAGTTTATTTAAATGTCACAATACCAGTAAGTGATAATACATGATTGTCCTTTTATGGGAAAATCTTTTGTATCTGCATAATATATGTGTAGATTATTTATACTTGTATTATTTTACTTAGTCTATACTCACCCATAGAGAAATAAGACAAGTTTTGATCTCATACATTGCAATCTCAAACAGCTGATCTGAATTTTCTTCTAAAGTGAAACTAATTTGCCTACTTGCCATGTATGATGCAATATGTATATATATATATATACCTTATTTCATCAATTTTCAAACTTTTTAAACTTTTTAGAAACAGAACAGACTATACTGAATAGTAATGACAACAGTTTTAACCTCTTCACTGCTACTTATGTTATGAGATGCGTCTGAAAATTGGTCTCTCTTGTGGGAAAACATGTGGCGCATCCATGGTCAGCCCACCACCAACAACCCCTTCTCCCACATTTGATTGATGTTCTGGCTCCTGACAAGATGTTTGTATCAAAATGTAGAATCTTTTGATAGATACTGCAAGCTGATGATTGGTAAATGAGAATCCAAATCAGGCATATAATCTGCTCTTTATGTAACAATTAGTAACATTGAATAACAGTTCATGCATCTGATTGCTTGTAGGGTGTGGTTGGCCCTGCACAATGGGCAGGACTGAGGGTGGGTGGAGTGTTAATAGTGGACAAAATGAGGGAGATTCACTGATGCTTAACACAAGACTGCAGAATTGGCTTAACAGTGAAATGGTTAAATTACAATTATTTATTAGATTTCAGTTGTTTTATTGTATTTGTTTCTTTGTTGTTATTGTTGTTTTTTCATATTATAGAATAATGAAATGTCAAAAATATTAACATTGTAGATATGTGGTTATAAATCTTAGTTGTAACCTTTACAGGTAATTTCACGTAACAACTCAAGTTCAAAAAAAAAAAAAAAAAAGGAGAAAAAAAGAAAAAAAAAAAAACGAGGTATAAAAAAAAAAAAAGGGAGGTAAGAAAGGCCCCTGGTGCAACTATAATGCAGAGCTAAACTTTGTGTCAGCTATATTTGATATAAATATATAAGTGATCTTTTTGGACTTCGTATAGATATATTGTTGACCATTTTTGGATTTTTCCAGGGATTCTCTCTAACTGACATCAGCTTGCTCTCACAATATGAGCAGCTCCAAAAGATTGAGGTCCCTTACAATGACATCACAGGTACTGATGATTTAAATATTATATCTGAAATTACTGTAAGTTACTGCGTTGTCACATTTGATATCAAAGTATGTTTTATATTTTGTCTGAAAATTAATGACTGTAGGAAATTATCGTTTGGAGTTAAATAAAACTCTTTGTCATTGTGTGTCTAGCCAAGTGGAAATGGTGACAAGGGTTCTCCAAACTTTATGTAAGAAAGATGTACATGTATTTTTCAATAAGGAATTAAGCACTTTAAAAATGATGTTTCAGAATGTAATAGAATACTGCTTTTGTTCCAGTTTTTATGTGTTTTTCTCTCATACTCACCTCGTCTACATGTAGGCTTTTGTTTTTCACTGTTTTTCAACGTCGTACAGCAATGCTTGAAATGCATCACTGAAATATTACTTTGAAAAATAATTTTGATTTCTTTTTGTTCCTCAGATCTATCTCCTCTAGGGAGCCTGAAATATCTGCTTATGCTTGATGCCTCACACAATAAAATTGAAAATTTGCTGGATTTTGATCCCCCTGCAAACCTGCAAGAAGTCAATTTATCTTGGAACAAAATTGAACAGATGACAAATCTTTCTGCTCATCGTTCTCTGAAGAAATTAATACTTGACAGTATCCTTTGCAAAATTATGCATATTGTTACTTTCTTCATAAGGAAATAGTACCAAGTACCAAAGAGCTGCTCAGCCTTCCTCTTCCAACAAACTGGAAAGAACTATAGAAAATCATTTGGAGAGTTTAAAGTGTCTGAAATAGTAGTATGTACTGTCACTTATGGTATTGATAACCAGGGATTTAAAGGTTGTAAATTATTCTAATACAGTATATCTTTAAGAAAATAATAAAAAACATCACTGAAGGAGCACACTAAACATTTCCCTTCAACAAATTAATGTTTTGTTTTATTTTAGTCATTAATTTGTTCCAGTCCAGTCAATATTTTGTGTAAAGTTGAAGGAAAGAAAAGGACTAATACAAAAATGAAACAGTCCATATTTATGCTTGTGGACATTTCATGAAAAAAAGTTCCTTAACTATGAACCAGATAATTCCATCAGTACCATCACAGGATTAGAAAGCTGTCAACGTCTGAAATATCTTAGCCTTGCCCACAACAAGATTACAAAAATTCAAGGACTTGACAATCTACCTATTCAGCATCTCAACCTTGTAAGATTTACATATAGATGAATGGGTGGATCAAGGGAAGGATAGACATACAAATATATTGATGGATGGATAGATGGATGGACAGATAGATGGATATATAGAAGGATGGATAGATGGATGGATATATAGAAGGATGGATAGATGGATGAATGGATGGGTGAACAGATGGATTAATGAATGAATGGACAGGTGGATGGATGAAAAGATACATGGAAAGAAGAATGGATTGACAGAAAGATGGATGAATGGATAGGCAGATGTGGACTGGGTAGCTGGATTGACTGAGGATGGGTGGATGGAGAAAAGGGCAGCTGGAAGGATGAATGAATACATTGCATTGACAATGGTTCTTGGAAGAGTCCACCAATTTGTGTTATTTCTCATGAGCTTTTTTTCATTCATTTTGCAGAGCAACAATGGCATCAGAATGATTGAGAACTTGGAGTCACTGAAGTTTCTTAGAGTAAGTCAACAATCATGTGAATTTTGTTACACATACGTTTATCTATCTTACTATCTCTCATAAACATTTGAGAAAGATATAACTGCATTTTTGTATCATATGAACATCACTGCCTTTTTGGCTCCTTTTTATTTAGTCATCTCGTTCCCTATTGGCTTTGAATGTTTTTGATTAAAAAAATGATACTGAAGTATAATTACTCATCAGATCTGTCCCTTGTAATGATATTCTATCTTAATACAATTTATGTGATTTTTTGCAGGAGTTGAACTTATCAGGCAACCAGATTCGCAGTTTGTCTGGCCTGGACAACAATGCCTTGCTGGAGTCAGTTGACTTGGAAGACAATGAAGTGAGTTAATACCACTTTAGTTTGTTCGTTATGGAACCTGTCAAAGATTTGTTATACTTAATTTTTTCTCATTTTTGTTTTGCCACTGCATGGATTTTTACAAACGTCCTAATGTTTCACACTTCATCACAGGAAACAAAACAGAAAAAAAAGCTTATTTATTCTGCATTAAAACATACTTGTTGAGGAAGTGAGATTACTTTGAAACTTAAATCATTGTTGGATTAAACCATGTGAATGATAATTGTTTACTGGGATCATGATTTGCAGGTGAAAATGTTTGTCTGTTTGCAAGAATGAAAAAAAGAACTATTTGTAATATAGAATGAAAAGGTACATATTCAGCCTGATTAAGAGAGTTTAAGAATATCATTCAGATCAGAAACTGCATCCATCATTCTGTTTGAAATTACATAGGAGGACCTTATAAAATAGTTCATAAAAGTTTTCGTGTTTTCCATATGTCATAATATTTGATTTATAGCCAAAATTTGTCTTGATAATGATCACCAGAATAAAGTTCAATATTTTAACATCATTTTAAATTGTAATTGCAAATACTATACATGCATAGCTCCTTTATTGTCAAATTTTCTGCCCAGGTCATTGACATAGTTGAAATCGATCACATCAAGAATGCCAAGAACCTGCGGGACCTAAATTTGCTGCGCAATCCCATCCAAGAGCTGCCCGATTACAGATTGTCCATTCTCTTCAGAATCAGTCGCTTAACTACCCTTGACAGACACACTGTGAAAGAACAAGAGAAGGTGACTTATATAACTCAGCGCTGATGTGGAATAAACAAATAAGAAGTATCTGTATGTTTAAATAGTTTGACATCATTTGTTAGTTTTTTTTGTGGGCAGGCATTCAGCAACTTTTTGGTAACTATCCTGGCTGTCCTGTTTAGGGTGCTCGACATTTTCAGCCACAACTTTCTCCTCAGAATGTGAGATGCTGGTTGCAATTTTTCTAAATGTCTGTTGAGAAAATGGAAAGCATGATGTAATTTTTATCTTTTGCTCAGGAATAAATTCTGGCTTGATTTGGGTTTAAATCCAGAAAAATTTTGAAGAATATTGTAACTGTCCACTTGCAGAACCTCTTATTATTTCTGATCATTGTCATATTACACTATAAGTCTCAAGTCTGTTAAAACACTACACCTGTAAGGATGAACTATGAAAACTTCATTTGAACCATGAGGTGGAAAAGTCACATTTTTAGCTTTGAATGTTTTGTATATTTCCTCATATGGGGTGGACTGTGCACTTACATACACTTACCCGTCAGTTGAATAGAGGCAAATTTCCTTTTTGTAAATTATCATTCATCAAACTGTGATTGATTTTCATAAATTCATACACTTTCAGCATATTGATCTGTATGCTGAGATGTAAAAAATGAATTCACAAGAATTTTTTTTTCACTTGAGTCAAAAAGTGCTAGTAAAATTTGCAGAAAGTAATGAACAAAAACATTTTTTTTTTACGAAAGTTGTCAGATGACCTGCCTTAATGATGAACTATTAGAATCAAACCTATCTACAGTTTGTCTACAGACTTCTCATTGTTAATGTAATCTTCATTTGTCTGTGTCTGAATATCTTTTGTTCATACTGATGATTTTTCCAGGTGGGAGCTATCAACATGTTCAGTCCTCCCATGGAAGTCGTCGCTGCAAGAGATCACATCATGCATGTTGTCTACTCCTTCCTCCAGCCATCCAAAGTTTGGGACAGGTACAAGCTACATGTATAAATTTCTGAATTTTTATGATATCTAATGAGCTTTTTTGAGATACTGTGCAATCTTTTTTTTTATACATATTTTATCTTCTTCCTCACAGTGATCGTTCTGCGATGATAAAATGAATCATCAGATTTATTTGAGATGTTTTTAGATAAATAAAGCTTTATTCATATCACAAATTCTTGTTTGTTTTTTTAAGAAAATTCCCATGATAAAACCATTCACAAAAGTTATCGTATCTTTTGTATCAATAAACTTATAAAGGAGGGAAACTGTTATCAGCACTGCAGTGCATTTTCATTGTTCAGTTCTGCTGAAATCAACCAGGAAGCAAAATAAATGGAAATATAATAAGAGATTTCAGATCAATCAGTAGTTCTAACAATGTCTTGAAAATTTCAATTACATATGATTGAAATACATGAATCAGTCTTAAATCTGTAATGGACTAAATGAATCTCAAATTAGGAAATAAATTCTTCACCATTTTTTTTTCTCTCCACCATAAGCAACGTTTATACCTGGGCTGAAACATTTTATTTTGTTGATATACATGAAATGTATTTGGATTAGGTCTGACTTTAGCGATGTACCCCACAACTATTCTGCTTTGCTTTTATAATCATATCAAAATATTAATGACAGTTGGTAATGTGAATACTGTTTTGTTTTGTTTTGTTTTTTTTAATTTCATATGCATCTTTCAGGTTTGTCTGACTGTAATTCACTACTATATCTCGTGAAGTGTATGGATTTCTTTTTGTAGAACATGTTGTGTATGGATATGATTTATTACATGATTTGCAGTTATCACTGTTATTTATTTTCCAGTACATTACCCAACATAGAAACTCCATACCCCATGCTGGTGTTAGTGGGACCTCAGGGCTCAGGAAAGAAAGACCTGGCCATGAAACTTGTGGACGAGTTTGGAGACTTCTTTGGTTATGGGTATGTGGTCTTATTCATTTTTCCTGTTATCCTTTATAAAGTTACATTTTTTCTTTTTTTTTTTTTTTTTTTTTCCAAATTGTTCATATAATAATCAGAGAATGACTGATGTAATGTTATCATTTTCCTGAAAATATTTACACCTGTCCAAAATTTGTTATTGGTGTTCTATGTTTTTAAGTTTTTGAGGATCTTTTTAGAACATGTGTGCAGACCTCTAAAACATTTAAATTTTGTGCAGTTTTTGTATGGTAATTATATAGATATATTAGATTTGAATGGGTAGAACTTCCAGAAATATTCTAAACGTTAAACATTTGCTAATAAATATATACTATCATTATAATATCAAGTCAAAGCTTCAATAAAAAATCGTTTTCTCTATTTCCAGTATCTCACACACAACAAGGAGGCCAAGATCTGATGAAGTTGGGGGAAAAGATTATTACTTTGTGTCACTGGAAAAGTTTGAAATGGACATAAAAATGGTACGACTTTTTCATTATACTCCATCAAATTCATCCACTTACAGTATATATATATAATGTGTTCTGGATTTGTTTTTTCTGGTCTTTGTAACAAAAGATGCAAAGTAATGACAATTTTATGACATTATAATGAACACAAGGTTTGGTTCAAAGAATAGGATAAAACCATTATATGAGAGCTGAAATTTATTGTTTATCATTAATTTCTCCCATTTCATAAAACAATAGTTGTTGAGATCTAGTGAAAGAGCAGAGAAGAAAAATAGTCAAAATTGTTGATACTAAACAATTTACTGTTCTGCATTTCACGGATGAAGCAAAGATACTTGTTTGCATTTCACTTTAAATATATGTTTATATCTGCTTCTCACTGATGATTTCAGGGCCAGTTTATCCAAACCTATCAGTACAATGGCAACTGGTATGGCCTACAGATGGAGTCAATTGAGAATGTGGCTAGGGAGGGCTTGGCTTGTATCATACACATGGAGTTAGAGGTAACAGTATGGCTGTTATCACAGAGACAAACTACTGAGGGAAACATTTAATTAACATTAAAGTCTTTAATATTTGCAGGTCTTGGATAGGCTCAGACCTCCTTGCCATAATGTTATGTACAATGAGCACATATTAATTAAAGGCACTTTTACTTATAAGAAAATACATTTAGATTTTTAAAAAATTTTCACATTATCATTGTGAAATTAATGAGACTAAGACTATGCTCTGTGTAGTATTTTTGTTGTTCATTTTATTTATTTAAAAATTTTTTTGTTGTTTTTTGCACAGAATAAGATTTGGCTTTCAACAAAATTTGGATTGATAACACGTGATTATGTGCTGATTCTCCACAGAGATTATCGATCTGTTTCATTACCATTTATCTCCCCTTAAATGTCAGGGTGTGCTGACCCTGAAGAACACGTACTTTGAACCTCGCTATGTGCTCATCATGCCGTTGAATGCCGAGGATCATGAGAGACGACTACGCGAGAGGGGGATCTACACGGAGGAGCAAATGGCTAAGACTCTGGAGAGGGCAGACATGTATATCAAACAGAACCAGGACCACCCAGGTTTCTTTGACATGATGATCTGCAGTGGTAAGGAACTTTGTAACTGACCGTTTGGTTAACAATGCCAGTCACTTGAATTGTAATTCATAAGTTGTTTCAATACCTTGTTCTTATTCATTTTTGCAATATGTAGATCTCTCTACAAAATTCTAAATCTGGTATTCCACCATGACTGAGAAATATTTGAAAACTAATTTTTTATCTCTGAACGCTTGTCAACTTCTTCTAATTGACAGCTGCTAATTTTTGTGATTCTGAAGCCATGTCCTGCTGTGTCTCAGTTTTATTCCTTCATTACAGATGACATCACAGAGGCTTACAAACAACTGCGTAGATTAGTCATGGATTATCTGGGCATCAGCACAACAACTCCAGTCAGCACGGCTCAGCCGTACACCATCACCGACACACGTGAAGTCACAGAGGCCTTCCCAGCGTTCACTGGCGGTGCCTCATCCAATCAGATGGGAGCCAGAACCTGGTCCAAACCAAGCATTCCTGACAGTATGTCCCAGGCCCGTGGCCCACGTCTGGGATCTGGGGTAACAGGAGGCAGAGGCATTGTTGTAAGTGACTTACTCTCAACTACCTCACTATGTCTGCAAGCATATGCTGGATAATGTATCTGAGTTTCTGGAATTGCAATGCCTCACTTCATGTCAAATTTCCTACTTTCATTGCTGTAGAAACAAATCGGTGATTACCTAGACAAAACGAGTAAGGTAATTAATTTAATTGGTAAAGATTTTTTTCATCATCCTTTTGATAATTAAAGCAGGCTATAACTATCAGGTGCCATCATTACAATATAAATATTGCTTTCATGTTTTATTCATCCACTTTTGTCTTCTGATTACTAATATTGATCATGTTCCCACATATTTATTGGGGACATCATCTGTGCACCTATCGCTCATGCTGAATATTTACAAATGTGACACGTATCATATCACTATAACCGTAACTCATCTACATGATGTGAATTTCATATGTGTTCTTTGTATTACATATGGATACATTCTTGGTGTTCCCTGGGGCTTAGAATGTTTTGTTCAGTGGATCTGAATGTTGTTGAAAGAGTACATTTTGGCAATATCTCAGTACTGTTGTTATGTTACAGGAGGAAGAATCCATCAAGAGGAGACACAGTGCAGCCAAGGAGGTGATCACACGATATGTTCCTCCTCTGTATGAGCAGCTCTTAACCAAGTAAGTCACAGCATGCATAAGAACTAGTAGTAGTGTGTTAGATAAGAGGCTTTGAAATAGAGGAAACATGAATGAGAAGTCTTTGCAAAACACTAAATTAACTTGAGAAATTGAAATATCTCCAGAGTCTTGACCATTTGCTTCACTATGATGATCCCTCTTCTCTTGTAGCCATCTCTTGTGGTCCCCGGCATTCAGCGACATAATGAGTGCATAGTGAGGTTCAAAGTATGTGTTCTTCAGAGATGCAAGGGGAGAAAGAAAACTTTATTATTTTGCTCAGGCAGAATTATGAGCTGAAAAAAGAATAATAAAAAAATTGTCTTTGGACATGCAAAAATGCTGAATGCTTTTGATCAAGTTCATGAGTATTAACATGCAATTGAGACCATAATTTCTGTCTACTTGATTGTAATAATTTACATGCTGTAACATATTAGGTAAATATATATCCAATATACCTGCAGTAGATGGGAAAGAGAAACAAAATTTGAGACAGTTTTGATAAATAGGCAGTGTTATAAAATGTTCCTGTTTTGAAATATCCGTAACTAGTATAACTAACATTTCTCTTTTTCCTTTCTGTCTTTTTAATCCACAACCAGCTATCCAAAGACAGCACCACAAACAGCTGAGGGCCAGTTAGGGCTTGAGGACAACAATGAACAGCGTGCTTATTCAGCACCAACCAATAAGAATGAAGGGGCTGGGCTAGGAGAGGGCGGTCCTCCAGCATCCCCAGACTCCTCCTCCAGTGATGCCAGCTCCAGCACTAATCTGTCGGACCTGGACTCAGCCACAGAACTGCAGAGGAACAGGGGAGATAAAGTCAATACAAACACTAACTCCAAGGGCCTGCTGCCCACAGAAAAAGTTAACCCCCTTACCCTGATTGATGAGCAAGGTTATCGCTCCGCCTCCAAAACTCAACTGCCAGAACCTCGACCTCCATCAGCCCCAAGACCAGATTCTAAAAACGGAGCGGTGCGGCCTGGTTCAAACAGACATGTAGTGCTACCGCCCATACAGAATGTAGCAGCCTAACGACATCACTGCAGCAATTACTCATTCATTCACATATCTCTGAAACATGTCTGGAACTGTGCACTAATTCATGCTGGACACTTTTTCCCAGCTGGATATTTCTATTGGAAAGCAAACAATCAGAGAAACTTCAATATATGCCTTCTTTTTTAGTTAAAGCATAAATAATAAACTTTAACAGATAACCAAGATGATAATTCAGATCAGATAGGATGTTAGATATGACATGATGAAATCAGGCTCTTGTTAAATTTTGAACATATGGAGTTATTGGTATCACTGTGAAGATTATTCATTTCCCTTTCTGTGTGTGAAAAAATGTTTGTTCTGCCTTAAATAGAACTTGAGATATTGGCAAGTAAAGAGGAAGGGGGGTGATCTGTTGCCACAGCTAAATTTAGTGAGACAATGGCCTACCAATTTTGTAAATCCTGATTAATCCTTATTTGGCCATGCTACTAAAGAACAATTTTAGGGTTTTACTCAATCTATTTCAATAAATTAACTCTAAAATGCACTTTTAGACTGATATAAAAGGGTTCTATGAAGAAAAATAAATTGCGTTGAAAATTCATTCACTGTTGAAAAACATTAATTTCTCAGGACGCCTTTTGACAAGCGCCTGATTTCATCATGTCGCATCTCATTTGATATGATTTTCAGTAAATGAGACTCACGAAATTGAAACTTCTATGAGAATTCCTACCCTGCATTGTTTGCTCATATTTTCTTTTTCTAAAGATTCATATCAGATCATCATCTTTCTGAGCTCTACAGAATTCTAGTTGTACTGTTAAAAATGCCAGATATTTTGGTCACACAACAGCACAACACAGTTTGCCAAAAAAATTCCTTCCACTTCCTAATAAAACAGGATTCTGGAATCTTATCAAAGCCATCTAAAACTGCATGCTCTTCATCTCAAAATTTGGAAAACTTGCCAGTGGTTCATATAGAATTGTGAAACATCCAAAACTGAGAAAGAAATTGGTAGCAGATAGATTTGTTCTGTATATTTATTGTACAGCTTTTTATTTATTTTTATTGATCTCTTCATTAAAGAGAGTTTGGTTTATCTCTCAGAGTAGGACAGATTGCTGTGCAATTTCTTTCATGTGAGAAATGTGTTAAAACGTAATAAAGATGAGACTATTTTATTTTTTCCCCCAGAAACTTTGTCAGAATTTACTTTTTTGCTTCGGTAAATGCAAAGATACATGTGTAAATTTTCTCCATCAATTTGATGATAATTAGTCATCAAACAGGAATACAACTATTTTGCTGAAAATGCAAAGTGAATATTAAATTAAACTGAACAATGCAGCTCAAGAAAGCAAAACAATAATCGGTTATTTCATCTCAACATCTGATTTATCAGTTAATTGGTTTTAATATCTGTAATAAAATCCAAGAAAACTACCCAAAAAAATAAAAATGATGATAATAATTGTCGCCCAAGAAAAAGATTTCAAAGAAAAGGAAAAAAAAAAACAGAAAGGTCATGAAAACTGAAATCACCATCAAATAAAACTTTTAAAAGTTGAGTTGCCAAAAACAATTTCCTGTGCTCTTTTTTTATCAGACATCATTGTGGATGTTTTCTCCATTGAGGTCCTCTGTTTCATGAAATTATTGAAAAATCACCAACCAAATGTGTGTACAAAATAAATGAATATATAAGTGTGTATGGGTTATTTGTTTCTTTATGATTGATTGCTGTACATTTATCATTTTATTTTGCGGGTTTTTTTTTTTATATTTTGTTTTGTTCCCTTCTTTTATCTATCTTTCATTGCTTCAATTTTAGTTCTACTTTTTATTTTTCTCACTCAGAAGCTTTTGCGTTCCAACTTTTTAGGATTAAAACCTTTGCAAAACTAATGTTTGATAAATCACCAAAAGCCTATCACTGTAAATTGCAACTTGTAGCACATACTAGTGTCGATGTTTGATTCTGTGAGGTGTATCTCAAGTTTCTGAAATATGTACAAGGGATTTGTGATAAGCAAAGCTGAGAGCAAAGAATGGTGGACACATGTCCATACCTTTGGAATGATTTAGGGGTGGGGTGGGAAGGGGGGATTATTTTTAAGCCTTGGTAATGCCTCATAAGGGATGTCCCCGCCCCCCTCCAAAAAAAAATATACTCAGATTATTCTCTTGTTTGTAATCCATTTATGCAATTTAACCATTATTTCCACATAAACGATGTTTTTATTGTCACTTAATGAATGAGTATATTTTTTGAGACACCTTGTGTTTGTCTGGAGAGAGATAGCACCCTTGTTGTTTGGCTGCTGCTTCTTTACTGAAGGACAGGCGCACTGGTTATCCTGCATCTCGTAAATCTCTCACATGCTGGCTCCAAGCGCCATACCTCGGACCTTGCCTCAGCAGGCATGCTAAACATGTGAGGGGGTGATGTTAACACAGTATCACTGGGCGTAACTTCAAGATGAGGTGACCGGCCAAGGCGGAAGGGTTCCTAGTAGAACTCAACGACTAGTGTTCGAGGCCAAGGCGAACTAACGCCTATAGGGGGAGATCGGCTGTGGTCTGGCATGGAGAGGAATGGGCTCCGCCATGCGATATTGCCCAAGACACGCCTATGAAAATGACAAAAAGAAGAAGAGATGGGAGGACAACATCCGAGAATGGACAGCCATGGAGCTGCGGGACACACTGAGGAAAGCAGAGAGCCGGGAGGAATGGAGGAGATTCATTGTCATCTGTCAGAGGCGACCCAACGGATGACAAATCTACGGGAGAAGAAGTTTGTGTCTATGTAGTACATGTGCCCTTAATGTAACCGTAGTATGAGACTGCCTTGTAATGAGCTATCATAAGAAGGAATAACATCAATAGTACATTTCTAAGGATTCATAATAACCAACTGCCCTCTGAATCACAGATTTGTACATTCTTTCAACTATTCTCATTTGTTCATTTATCCACTCTTTCTGCAGAAGAATGGAGACATAGGCCTACATCCGTCTACTCATGCTGTCATTACTGTCTTGCTTCGTGCTTCATTCTCACAGCAAGAGGGAGGGAGGGAGAGAGAGAGAGAAAGGGGAAGAGAGAGAGAAAAAAAGATGGAGAGAGGTGGGGTGAGAGGGAAGACAAACGGAGGAAGAAAGAGAGAGGGGGGAAGATGGGGACAGGGAGTGAGAGGAGAAAGAGGATGAGAGAGAGAGGGGGGAGAGAGGAAAGGAAGGAGTGAAAATGAAAGAGAAAAGGAGAGTGAAGAGGAAAGGGAGAGGAAGAGAAGGGTAAGGGAAGGAGGGAGTGAAAGAGAGCAAGGGAAGGAGGAGGAAAGTAAAGAAAGGCAGAGGGGAGCGAGGCAAGAAAGAGAAGGAGAGGAGGGGGAGAGAAGTGCAACTGGAGGGAAAGACCTATAGATGCTATGTATCGAGTGCCAGAATTTGATGAGTCGGCTTTCAGGAGATAGCAAGCAATGGTTTGCATATCGATCCAGAGGCGTTGTGACAGAGTAATAACAGGGTCCTTGATCGATCTAGAGCTGTTGGTCAGGGTCAATAAAAGGTGGTTACTGTAACAGTGTAAGCCTGTATGGTAAAGGCCGTAATTGTAATTGAACTGCCATGGAACAAAGGTCTGTCTGTCACGCATATATTGTTACCCCATCTCCCGCCCCCTGTACTGTATCTGAGGTGTTTAACTTTGAAGGCTTTTTTATTGTTGTTTTTGTCATCATTTTGTGAGTGTGTGTGCGTGTGTCTGTTATGGTGTGCGTATCTATTGTGTGATTGTGGGGGGAGGGGGGGGGTTATTATGTGTTGTTTTTATTGTTTGTTTGTTTGCCTTTTATTGTAATATGAAGTTTAGTTTCCCTGTGACATAGGTTGTTTTGTTTCATCATCCTACACATTCTTCTCCTCATTATCATTATCATCGTCGTGATTTTATTATAATGTCTTAAAACATAAGATGGCTGTCTAACTGGCAACTAATCAAACACTAAAAAGAACACTGAGAAGGTCTTGATATAGTTAAAATGGTGGTATCACTTGCCAAATTTTCGAACCCACTTGACTCTGCGTCAGCGCATTATCATCCTCGTCATCATCATAATCATCATCATCGCCGTCATCAGTTTCATCATTGTCATCATCATCGCCATCATCATCATTATTATGATTATATTTTATAGCCTATAAATGTCTCAAAATTTAAAAAGACTGTCTACTGACAACAAACTCAATACGCTGAAAATAACAAACAACAATCTGCTGAATTTGGTATGTTAAGAAATGTAATAAAAAGATGCTACTGAGCAAATTTTTTAACATTTTGGTTCTTCGTCGGGACACCTATCATCATCATTATCACAATCCTCATAACCATCATCATAATTATTATTATCAGCTTTATAATCACCAGAGCTGTTGCTCTTTCAAGGATAGACTGTGCACATTTTAACTCGATCTTGAACATGGCTTTGATCGTTTACCATTTCATTCCTGAGTGAATGATCTTCTCCAGTTTATCATGCAAACGTCTCTTGTCCTGTGAGTTCACAGACAGACGAAGCAGAGCTATCTATCCAACCTTACATCATCATAGATAGCCTCCCCTCCCTCCCCCCCCCCCCCCAACACCATTTAAACGAAGGCTGCCATTCTCAAAATTTGAAATTAGAATGGCAATAGTGGGTAGTGGGGTGACTGATAAAAACTGAAGATATGTTATTGAAGAAAGGGGAACCAAACTATGCTTCAGACAGTTGTATAATGCTGGTGTTTATTGAACTTAATACAGCTCCTCAGTCATCGAAGGCTCTGCTACAATGTTCTGGTAGAAAATTCCCATGTACTTTAATAGAAGCTTATAATAAATACAAGTGCATGCCAATTTAGACTGGTTACAAAACAACAAACAAACAAATAAAAAACATGCAAACAAACAAAAACAGGAAAGAGAATTGGAAAGAAAGGGAGAAAAATAAGAAAGAAAGGAAAAAAGGCAGAAAAGAAAGAAAGAATAGACAGCAGAAGTACAAAAATCAAATAAAATTCACTGATGACTTTACATAGCTGGCCATTTGCTGTTGGCACAATGGGGGAGTGAAATGGAATGGGGAAGGGGGGGGGGGCGGCAATAGACATTCAGAAAAAAAGACATCATGTCGTGCTAATGCACCTTTGCAAATGAAGCTGTGCAATCGATCTCTATCTTCTACATTATAACTTAACCAAAATCATATCCTGCAACATAACTAATCATATCTTGGCTTTCAAACAGGTCCGAATAAATCGTCACTGTAAAAAAAAAAATCTTGCAATTGTATGATTGTGAAAATGACCTCCATGAAGGCAGAGACCTTGAACATTCAATATCTCTTATATAACTGTCCCCACAGTGACACAACAATATGTCCTCGATAACGTGGTATTATTCAACTTCAATCGAGAATTATCGATGTATGATCTTACACTGCACCGTGGTTTTATAGTGCGCACCTCATATCGATGTCCACAATGTAGGCCTACCATACAGTGCGAATAGGTATCAACACTGGCATGTTAAATAGATTTGTCCCGACCAAGCAAAAGGTTCGCAATATCCCCGTCTATTTTTTGGAGGGGATACAAACACTCCAAACTATTCACAAATTTGCCTCACTTTTCGGTATGACCCTATTACGGTGGGGAGAAAATGTATGACTACAACTCTTCGCTGTGAGCTTACTGAATATAGATGCCCTCCATATAATAGAAGTAGTGAGTAGTGTTAATGATTTAATGACGTAGGAAAAAGTATGACGTACTTCCGGCGTCGCGTCTTTCCCGACGTTTTGCGTTCAATTAGTGTTGTGGGATTTCGCGGGGGACCCTAATACACATAAGAGACTGTTCTATTTTTAGTAGGGGTACAAACATTCCGCCAGGAATTTCCAGATCTGTGCTTAGTCGAATATGAACTATTTTACTCATTATATATCAATTTTATAATATTGCAATGGAAATTGCGATATCGTGCGAAGACCAGAGATCTTACTGAAATGCGCATACCCATTCTGCAGGTTTTATAGTGTAGCGTCCTAGAGTGAGTCGCATGGTGGAACGATGTCATAAAACTCTAAGTCCTATACTCAACTGGTCTGTTTACTGAATGAAGACATGCTGATCAATATTAACCATAAATGATACCACTTTTGTTTTCTTCTTTAAAAAAAATAAATAAATAATACATCTTGCACACACTAGCTAAACTAATTGTTACAAGAATGGGTTTAAAAGCTGGCGATTCGCGATTTACTCATCAACAACATTCTAAAAGAGAGAAATTTAACTACTAGATTTTTTTTTTAAATTAAAAAAAGAAAGAAAGAAAATCAGAATGCTCGTGTAAACCTTAGCGGTTTTTTTTTCAAGGTACCGGTACTTAAATTTGACTCTAATTTTGAAAAAAAATATGAGGGGGTGGGTGAGGGTGAGGGCAATGTATCTATTCTAGCAAGACTGCTGAACCAAAAGATGGTGGTTGAAAACAAACAATAAACAAAAACAAACAAAAAAAGGCATGAACATGACAAAGATGTTATTACCCTAAACAGAAAAATGAAAGCCTATTATTTCGCTTCTGTAAACATCTCAAAGACGCAGTAAAAATCCAAACTATTTTTGGGGTTCTGAGAAGTAGAGGAGTAGGTCATCATCCCAAGGGATGGCCGGAACTGGAGACGAATACGAGGCTGGCGCCGTGTAGCTCGTGCCAGAGGGGTTTCCAGCCGGTTTGGGTTCCATAAATGACGTCACGGCAGTTCCCGAGAGAGAGTACGAGGCTGCCGGAGGTGGCGGGTTATACGCTGGACCTGAGAAAACCACCGGGTCTTCTGCCAGTGGGGTCGAGAAAATGGATGGTTTGATGTTTGCAGTCCGAGCTTTGGTCGTGGAATTTGTTCCTACTCCTGGCAGTGGATTGGCAAGTCTGGAGGGCAGATACAGAGGCAGATCTCCGACAGCACGAGTTGGAGGTGTCATATCCATGGGCGGAGTCAGTGTGGCATAGCTGACAGTAGAATCCGAGCCCTCCTCTCCCATGTCCACGACGTGCATTGAGGCCGTCTGACCTTCCTTGGGGCCAGGGGACTGGACTTTTGTCAGATTAGGGACCTTCTTGCTGCCTGAAATTGAACAATTTTATGTTTAAAACTCTAATCAGTATATTTCTCTCACCTCATCCACCCCCTCCCACTCCTGTTCACCCCCCCCCCCCCGAGGGGGTTATAAATAGGTTCTCTGCTCCCACCTGCAGGCTGTGTAAGCCCGCCATCGGTGGAGTGTTTCCCATGGAGTGCCATCCTCGACATTCCAGGAGAAACATCTCTTCTCTCTCTTTCTTTTTCTCTCTCTCTCTCTCTCCTTGCTCCTGTCTTCTCTCTCGCTCTCTTTCCCCTCTTCTTCTTGACGTGTAAACGTATCTTACCGTCTTTGACACAATATAGCCGTAATCGTGCTGATGTGTCGTTAAACCTCAATAAAACAAACAAACAAACCATTCCTGTCCACAACATGCACGGAGGGTAGCTATCCTAGGACAAAGCATCATAATGACGATAGCAAGAATGAACTACATAGCATCCAAATGCACAAACGTCGCACTGCTCTAAGCTTATAAGGTGTTTTGCATATCAAGGTAAGTAATAAAAGAGAGAAAACAGCAAAAGGAACACGCATGTAACTTACTTTGAGATATAGCTAAGAATATAAGTAAATCTACATCATACAAAATATTCGTTACGGCGACCATTCTAGCACCTCTACATAATCCTTCTTGTGCTTCATGTCCGATTCATTATTTTTGTGGTCACAACTCACTCATATGCACATATACCCAAACAACTCACTTTTAAACATCTTCTTTTGCTTGGTGTCGGTCCGACTGTTGTTGATTTGAGAATGTTGGTATTTGGGAGCTTTGCCTTTGGTCAGATCTTTCATGTTGTTCATCTTGTTGATGGCAGAGATGTCCCGGATCAAGCGTCGTTTCTTCAGGTACATTTTCAGCAGGCAAATAACAATGGCGGTGATGATACACAAACCTGCCACACCCGCGGCGATCACGCTGATCAATTTGTAGACTTCAAACGTGCTTTTTTGGCTGTAAAAGGAGGTAAAAATCACTAATGTCAAAGGCAAAGCAAAAACAAAACAAAACAAACAAGCAAATAGTGTTCAATTTTTTCATCCATCACTCTTAGATTAAACGCTACGTGAACTATGATCACAAATTATTGTACTTTTCTATGATATTCTCCTAGTTTGCAAATACACATTGAACTGATACTTCTTGCTATTGGCCCATCAATGTGAACAAAAAAATGTCATTGTATGTCACAGAATATTTTTTCTCTCCTCATTGATAAAGAAGTCAAGAAAAAGTGGCTCGTAAAGTAGATCTACAGGCGTGATGGCAGACCGTTTTGGAAAACCGGAAGTAAGGTTTTTAAAGTAACTTAAATGCTCTTCTGACAACGGAGAGCTACATCAGAACGGTCCACTGATACGACTTAGCACATGAAGTCTATTAAATTCACCTAATAGACCGACAGTTTTAAGGAAAGAATGAAATCGACATACTAATAGTCTTTCTACTAAAGAAATAGTTATGTGACATTTTTCTGAGCTTGATCTTCTCAAGTAAAGCGTATAAAGCGGCGGTCTCGATTATGCACAACTCATGTTAAATACTCGTAGATCTTGACAGTCTAAAATCGTTTCAAGAAATCATTAAGATAAATAATGTCCAAACATACTGTCCACTTGGTGTCAATTTTCACATTTTGTTCTTCCACCACCTAAATTTAGCCATGAGATTGATAATCACGGGGCATGTTAGTCTTCCACTCGGAAATTAACATAAAATAACAAAATAAAATTAAAAAAAAAAAAACTGCTGCATATTTTGGTGTTTTTTTTTTCAGGTTTTAGAATGAATTCAAGATTTTCTCCTGAATGTAACAGTTAGGCTGGAGCAGATTAGGATAGGATAGGATAGGATAGGACAGGATAGGATAGGATAGGATAGAATAAGACAGGATAGAATAAGGATAGGATAGGAAAGGACTAGACAGGACAAGGCA
>JBCEWB010711076.1:0-17075 GCA_039654565.1 Peronia peronii | reverse complement strand
GACCCTCCCCCCCCCCCCAAAAAAAAAAAGCTTATTATCTTTGCCGTTATTCTAAAAATGCGATAATAGTTGAATAATAAACTCGCGAGGGTGCTTGATCCGAATTGTACGTTCGATAGTATGTCGCGTTCAAAATACGATTCCTTTGAGTAACATTCAGTTTGATCAACCAAAATATCGACATCGAGGTGCGCACGCTTTACTATACACTTTAAGTCGCAGGGATATAGGTTTAAAAATTCCCCACGATGGCCGTGGGCTCTCTTCTAGTACTATTATATTCTATCAATCTGTGGATAGCTTATACTTTTTTTCACTATCCTTGTTTTAGGCTAGTGACATATGGTGCTGTAATGCAGAATTACCCGAATCATCAAATACTGCGTGCGAGCATAAGATTTGGTGTCAACCGTAAGATTTCGTGCCTATTTCGATAATCAGTCCTCCAATTGCGCTTAGGAAACGGCTTAGAAAGGAAGATCATATGGTCAAGAGGGATTTGCCTGTAGGGTTACTGTATTACCGGTGCAGACGGTCGATCTCCGACGCAATTGCCGGGCTCTCCAAGCTCTAGAGGTGATGGAAAACAAAGTCGTTCGCTAAGCTTACAGACATATGTTTTGTAAATAAAGACGCCATCACAGCAATCCAGCTAATATGGATTATCTCGTGTTTCAGACTGAGCAATTTATCGTCTTAATAATGTATGCACATGATAGACGTTGTGGAATGGAAAAAGCAAAAAGGGTCGAGGTGGAATTGTGACATGGTGCTCGTCGTACAGTGGAGAAAGCAGAGGAGCCTAAGGTGAAATGGCGGGGGGGAGGGAAGGGAGATAAGGGGTTAAGTTGTCTATTCATCACTGAGTAAGCTAAGATGTCATGTACTCAATTGTGGCCAGTGCCAGCTGAGACAGGTTCACTTTCCTATTCAATGGCACAATCTTATTAGACATGGCGAATCAATGGCCTCATGGCCCAGAAAAAAAAAATGTAGACCGAACATAATCATGTCACCTTTTTTCAATGAACAAAACAATGGCAAAGCCTAGTGAGACACTCGATGATACCGTTTATTGAAAGACACCAACAGGACAAAGAGGAATAATTTCAGCTGGTGCACGTTTTTCATAACAGTCCAAGGAGAAGCACAAGTTTGGTTTGCTGGTAATCGCCAAGCGTCACTTTCTTATTCTACAAATATGGGTGACAAAATAATCAAAATTATTTATGTCAGCTAAGTAATTATATGTAGATATATATATATGATTAAAGTTCGCTGACAATAAACATTCATGTCAAAGGTAATTTTTAAAAAATAGAGAGTATGGTCACAATATCACTCTAATGTATAGTTTCTCGTGGTTTGTTTTCCAGAACTAACATATATAATACTTGTTATATGTTCTTCTACCAACTTGTATTCTTCAGCATCCCCGTCCCTGCTCTAAATTCTCCATAAAATTATTGAGATAAGCAATAAAGAGCGTAGTCGTGTATTGCTGACTTTAGTATTGGATTTCCCCCTCCACCCTCTTTGCTCCAATATTTATCTGTCTATATTATGTATTATTATCCTCAAGTCTCGGGTCCAGAAAGTAAGACTTCGACTAGGAAAAAAAAAAAAGCTTCCTCTTTTCATCCGAATTCATCGGTGCCACAGTTTAGTCAGTGCATTTCTGCCGCCGGACACATGATACTTATGCAGAAAAGCTGCGTGTATACCTTGTATCATAGGTCTGGCTCAATTACCCAGGCGGGAGGTGGAGACCATTATTTGCTCCATGGAGGGCAAATCTGTTACATCAACACTAGATTTTGAATCCATTACACTGTTTTTGGACGGCCGAGCGTTACCACGCTTTACCAGCGAATAGCAGGATTAATGCTGCACAAAATGGATGATTACCCACCTTACAGCAATTCCCCCAGGTCCCTAACTGCACTTAAAGGTCCGAATAGTAACTTTGCTATTAGCCATAAACCCTCAAGTGGTGAGAATATTGACACAGGAAATGTACATGAACTAAGAACATTGCTAGCCTTCCCTACTCCTCCCCAAAAAAAGCGCGATTAGGTGAAACTGTAGAGGGCCTCTTTAGTCTATGGCGTCTACCTAATTACGAGCAAACAGGTCACCGGTTCTCAGGTACTTCTCTCGAATAGCAGGTCAAATCTAGCCACACTAATCATAGGTTTTTAGATTTGCTGCCGCCTGTCTAGTCAAGCCAGGCTTCCTATGTATGCCACACTACGCCTACACATTTGCGAGACAAGAAAAAAAGAAAAAGCTCTCACATAACTGTTGGATATGTTTACCATAACGATAGTTAAAACAGGTCTTTCGCCTCCGGTATTACAAATGTATGAGCAATACAGGAGAAAGGGAGAAAAAAGATATTGATTAAACCAACAAATAGACAAACAAATACGCCCCCCCCCCCTTCCCCCACCAAAAAAAAGCACAAAAAGAAAAGAAATCTACAATAACCCTTTTAGAATTCTGACATTTTCCAAGGTCGAACTGAACTGGAATAGTCAGCATAGGTCGTACACCTGACGTAAGTCAAAGATTTAGTATCTAGGGTAAAATTTACGACTCCGCCATACTAAGGCAGGCGGCTCAGTGTGTAGAAGTCCAAAATACCCAGGGTCCAGAGTGGAAGATACCTGCACTGTTCAGGACATTATCCACACCTACAATTGACGACAGCGCCCTGGAAAGGCACGCTCTGCCACTAACAGTTACGTCTGAGAGCTCCAAAGCACTTGGCTTTCACCAGAGCCGACTTCACACAGCTCCCTGGAGTGCTTCCGACTCTGGCACAACGAGTGCAGCTGATTGCCGTACTGTGATTATTGGGCACAGTGTGAGAACTCATGCCAGCCATTCCCGCCCGTTGTCTGAGAGTTCAGTTGAAAAGTGAAAAATACCTTGGCTGCCTGCGAACAGACAAGGGTAACAAATAAACAGTGATAACAGACACTTTTCATGAACTCCTTCATGCAAAATCATTATAAGCTTCAGCCGACTCCCCATATCTGCATGCTACTCTCATCTGGACAGCTTTGAATTATACATATATACGTGTTTCAGAATTTAAATTACTTATTTTGGGACCTCTAAACTCTCAGGTGTATGCTAGGGAATTCCGACAGTGGCAGTCTATCAGGGCTAACTTTTACTTTGTATTTACAATTTTATCACAGTGTTTGGTTGTAATTTCCTATATATTGTCAGCACCAACTTTCTAACCACATATTTTAGGACCGCTATAGGACGACTATAACGGACATAAATGCAGGTTTAACATCAAGGGCTACAGGAGAATCAAGCAACGCGCAGATGTACGGTTAAGCTTTTGGCGGATGTTTCGCAGAAAAAAAGAAAAGAAACAAACAAACATACAAAACAAAAACAAAAACAAAAAAAAGCAAGAACGTGACTGAGTTTGGGTGCTTACCTAACCGTTAGTCAGCATAATTATTATTACATGTATCGAGAGGTTAAAAAAAAAAAAAAAAACAGACAATAACCATTACGTAAATTCTATGCCAATGAGATCTCTCGTTCTATCAACCCATCTGAAAACTTTCCTATCCAAAAGTGCCAAAAGACAATCGAAGGCATCAATGGAACAACGATGGCAACGAAATTCCGATGTCAAAAGTTGTTCGTTTATCCTGGAGCAAGAAGGACTCGTTTTGAATCTCTCTCTCTCTCTCTCTCTGTGTGCGTGTATGTGCGTGTGTGTGTGTCTGTCTGTCTGGCAAGAAACTTGGCCACGTGGTAGCATGGAAACTTACTCCGGTTTTCTTCTTGCCACTCTTCATATCGGCATCACCCTGGTCTAGTTACACAATAATCCTTGTTGAATCATTAGATATGCCATTCCAACATTTCTGAAAAGATGGAAGTGACAACGGGGTATCAAGGAAAAGTTGAAAGAAAAAAATCAAACCGAACAACTTAATCTTCATAAAATAATGATTATAGCCAATAGCAGAAATCCGCTAAATAGAAGAACGGCATATTTGATTACTTGTGGTGCCATGTTCCACAATATAAACGGTGCCTCAATCGCGTGACGGTTAACGGGGAGAAAGTTCACCACTACATGTAAGCAGTGCGAGATTCAGAATAAGTTCATGCCGATATCGCTCTCTTGAGATGGATACTTCAACATTCGACCACCGAGTCCGCTTTGAGTGTGAGCAGAGTATTCTGACGCGCGTACCGAAGATGCTGTAATGGTGTACCCAATGTGCTAAGAGCTGTCGGTTCATAGTCTGACAGCCACAAAATGCCAAAGTTGAGACATGGTCTGCAATCTGTCAATGCACTCCTACACTGTCTTTAGCATTTCTTAGAATTGTAGCAGATCTTCCACTCAAGATTCTGGAAATGGGATTATATTTATTACTTGAAAAATATATGCGCACTACCAAAATACAGAATGGGCCAATAAATCTGAAATGAAAAGTTTTAGATGCGGAGGCGGAGGTATTAGTTTAAGGATATCAAGAAACATGTAACAGGGGAAGTCTGACGAAGGGTGGATTCTAATTTTTCTTCTTAAAGAAAACTCAAACGATCATCTTGTGATCCGCAGGAATTACTGTCATCACCAGTGACATGAGGTGACTTCCTTTCTCCAGGGACCAAAGTAAAAAAGCCAGTGAGGCACAATAAATTGTGTGAAATTGTTTTTACATAAACAAATAGCTTTCATTTACAGGAAAATAAAATATCAAAGGTTGTTTTTCGTTTCCATAACTCACGACAAAACATTAACGAAAATGCATTTAAGCGCATTTTAAACACTCATTTTTTTTTCTTTCGATATTGCCATGACAGATCTGATCATGTGCTAGATATTTCTGTGGAGCTGCTGTATCAACAAAGTTTGCAGTGAACTTTCGATGACAGCGTTGATTGGAAGAAAATGCATATGATTAACCTACAACGTTTACTTTGTAGGCATATGTATAAAAGAAGACAAAAAGAGGGATGATTGGATGGGAGGGAATAACATAGTATATCCTAACGTCACTGGTCCTGAAATAGAATGGGGAGAACGTAGAGAGGTAGGAGGCAAAAATACAACAAATGTTAAAACTATTCGAACAGTGGGCACCAATACCAATATTTCTATTTTAAATCTATTCTCCCGCCCCCTTCCCGGTTGTTTTTTTCCACGCTTCTTATAAATAAAATTTTCAGAATATGAAATGAATCACGCCACTCCCTCCAATGTGTGCTAGACCGATGGTTCATGTCCCATCATGTGGTATAATTCCATTGACAGCCAGTGCCGGAGCACTCGTGGCTGGCGGTACAGGGGAAAGCGGTGCTATTCAAGGGACGACGCATTGGTAACGAAAGGAAAAATCTGGGATCCCAACCACAGATTCTCTGTGTATGTTGTTATACTGTAGATTTATGATTGTGGGAAAAGCCACCACACTGCCAAACACGTCAGTGTTGTAGTGTGTATAACAATGGCACTGATCCATACTGCAATTATTTATATCTTCTTCCCCTCAACATAGGAAAAATCGCTAATTCGTCATTTTACTTCCAGCAGCAGGCTATCAAAGGAAAACCTGTGAGCGGCGCCTTGCTAGCTGATCAGAATTTGATCAGGTCTGTCTCTACAGAAAACCAAAATAACACCGTTTAGGGCTTCTTCAGACGATCATTTTTTAAAAACATAAATGTATGCAGAAATGACACCAGGTTTTTCGGATGTCCATTTTTGTTTGTTTTTTTTTGTTTGCTTTGTTTTTATGTCCTTTTTTTAAAGAAAACGGAAAATTCTCTGTGCTCCAACTTAATGGTCATTGTTTTTGACAACACGATTTCAGCCAAGTCTTTTCGCACACGGTGGTAAGAGTTTACTTGATTATTGTCGACTTCTAAATAATTAATTACGTTCGAACTGGATCTTCGATAAATACTGTGTTAAAGACGATGACAACAGCAGATACGTTAAAATTCAACCTCTTCAAGTCAGAAAAAACTAGATGTGCCAAGCGTAGGAACTACTGAAGTAGAATCCTCTTCTTCACTATAGATCTATGTTCAATATTCTTGATATATCTTAAAGAATATAAGAATTACTTGTTCGTTTTCTCGTGCTATTAAACTCATGAAAAAAAAAAAAAGACAAATCCGAAAAAAATCATTAATCATTAAATTAATTAAAAATTCCTCTTTAGTAAATTCTGGAGCCAAAATTAATCATACTGCAACTAAAACGAAGTCGTTCTCTCAAAATACGAAAGGGGCTAAATAAATAAGTTTAAACGCCCATTTATTCTTTTAACAACGACGAGGGGAATAGGGAATTTGACAAATTATATTCGTGTTGACGAACATTTTTATACTAAACTTATTGCGTTCTCTGTTGCTGAGATAACGCACGGAATCAAAAGATCAGGTATGTGCACCTGGGCCATTTGGAACGGAATCCGGCACATCGCTGCGGTTTGATATGAGTTTAGAGCAAAGATATACGGCACTGCATCGAAACATGGCTTAAAACCGATGAATTTCTTCACATCAGGAGTTCACGGATACTTATAGAATTTTATGAGGCAGGCTTAACTCCAGGAGCCCCGCTTTATTACGACAGTTCTCTTTTTCATCACGGCTGAGTAATGTATTCTATAGGAGAATTCAAACTGTAAGCTTATACTGGTGAATAAACGATCTGTCGCTGCACGCAAACTATCCAGTTTCATAACAAACAAGAATTGTGAAATGGTCAACTCACGATGATATTAGATCGGTGGGCTGTTGGGAGTGCAGTACATTCCCCGTTAAGGTGAACTGATCTCTTGATCGAAGAAAAATATGAATGCTTATATAATAAGATTATTGTTTAGGGGAACAAACAACAACCACAAAAAAAGGATGGGCATTTGAACATTTTCCAGAGAGAACAGAAGATGGGCAAGCTGAATGCAGTGGTAGCTTATTTTACCACACTGAGCTGAGATTGTCTTCGGCCATGTCATTTTGGCTATTGGTGTATTTAAGAGAATCACAGAAACATAAGAGAGAAAAGACAGAGGCAATAGAAATGAAAGATACTCGTTGCTGTAAATATAGTGCCACTTCCTTAATACTAATAGCGGATTCGATTGCAACTTTGCATTTATTCTTTATAATTGAAAAGGCGATAATAATTAAACAGAATCGTACATTCAATGGAACGACGCGTTCAAAACACCAAACACGTTTTCTCTGAGTAACATTCAATTTAATCATCCAAAATATCATATCGAGCTGCGCACGTTTGCCACACATTTTAAGTCGCAGGATAGTACAGGTTTGTCTCATATTTAAATAATCTCTCGCGAAGACCGTGGGTTCTCGATTAGTTTTCCAAAAATACGTCTTCCCGGCCAAACCTTTTGGAAACAGGTTTTTCATACGTCCGTATAAATTTTAAATCTGAATTTGCGTGGGACAGAAAGTGAACATGTGAAGTTCATCGAGCACAACTTAACTAAACGAAACATTGTTTTTGTGAGAGAAAAAAAATTCAACTTCAATGGGACCTGATCTGAAAACTGAGTGTGTGCAAGTTTACAATAACTCCTACGAGAGATTTCAATTATCAAAAAAATTTCAGTTGAATCCATTCAAAGTGTTAAACAAATGAAAGAAATAGAGAAACGAGAGAAAGAATGAAAAAAAAGAAAGAAAGAAAAAAGAGAAAAGAAAGAACGAACGAAAGAAAGAAAGAAAAGAAAAAAAAGAAAGAAAGAAGCATACATAAGGTCTTCGGGATTTGTGCTCATACCAGCCACACCTGGAGCCGATCATTCGCCGAGGATCAACAGAATGGCAAAGGTTTCTTATTTTTCAAGCCCTCACTTATAAAAAGACTAAGCCTAAAGACAAATATTTCCATCACCTTGCTGCGACACATAATTAATTTTGTTTTGTTGGTAGGGGACAGAAGACCTGGCGCCCACTGGGTTGAAAGTGAGAAAGATTTCAGGGCCCAGTCTAGCTGAAGGCACGGCTAAGCCGGTAACGGGTTCCGTCTATTTGTCTAGGGGGACAGGTCTGTCTGATCAACCATCAGCGCCGGACAAGATCAGGGCTGACATAATCAGGCTGTGAAGTCACAACCTCTGGCTTGGCCGTTAATCCGACCACCAAAAGGGAGACTTGTATCTGTCGTTACAAGTTTGCAGTGAAGCCCTCCAAAACAGATATCACGGGAGTTTTCGGGGGCTTGCACCTTTTGTAAACCGGATAAACAGTGCGAGCCTAATGGGTTAAGTGTTTAAAAACAAACGGTCTGGCAGAGACGGAGGGAGCTTTGGGGTGTCTTTGAAAGGCATTGGGCAGAAACAGCCTCAGCGGCCAGTTCGCCCCTTGGTGAGCTTTAGTTGCCTCATAAGTGGCCAAAATATGCCCTGCCCATAGCCAGCTCTGCGGCAAACCCACAAAAGAAACAGGTAATTGTACCGCGCTTGCTACAATGCCTTCAGTAGGCCTCATCGCTCAGGTCGATTTTCTGGAAAACTGTCTGATTTAAAATAACATTTGGTTATCTAGGCATTTCATTTCTTCTACAACAAAAATGTTCTTTGATTTTTTTCCAGTTTTATACTACAACAGCCCAAAAAATTGTTTATGTTATGTCCGAAGATCATCTTGTAAAGATCACAGACAGGACACTCCGCACGCCTCAATACGATCTCTTATTTACAGACAATAGCGTAACTGTAGAGCAATGAACCATTTTAACCTCAGTCAAATTAATTCCTTTTGCCTAGCACATGAGATACATGTATAAGACAAACATTGTTTAAAAAAAAAAAAGAAAAGGGGGGGGGGGGGGGTGTCGCTTTAACTCTTCTTATTTGAAACCTGAGTTACAGAAAATTCTGAAAATTCCTCATGGGATGAAAATGTGATTTTTTTCCCACAACTTTTTACTTCAAATATTTCGAATAACGTTATTTTAAAAAGCATTTGTTTTCCGTCTTTACAATGTATGTATTACACCTCTTGTACATGGCTAATGTACTTAGCTGACAAAACAACAACAACAAGCTCATTGCATGAGGGGTGGGTGATAAATATTAGTTTTGCCTTGATTCACCATCAGCTAAATGAAACACAAGAAAGCAATAAGCTCTGCTCCCAAGACATGAAATGGACAAGGTTGAAAATATGTTCCAAGAAAAATCGTGTTCTGCAAACGTAGGCAACAGTTAAAAAAAATTCATGGGCATGATCGGAGGTACAAAAAAAAAGTTTTATCTGATGCTGAATATTACAAGGCAAATAAACAATCACTGAAATCAGCTTCGTCAATTGCCAAAAATCAATCAACAAATCAATTAATTAAAAGGCCCATCAACAAATCAGTCAAACAATCAAAACAACATTATATAACACACAGTGGTTGCAATTCAAAGTTTGCAGTATTCGAGAGTTGCAGGATAAATTTCAGTACACTGGATAAGCAATCACTGGGATAATTACATTGTAACAAACGACATGAATCTCTGACAGACAGTCCTTCATTCAAAACACTGCTCTACAACCCATGATGAATTACATCATTTGACACAAAAGCATTAGGTTCTTTCATAAAATTAGTATAGAAACAGGAACAGTGCGATGTGAGAGTGAGCTTGCTCATCAGAATTGAATTCTAGATTATCACAGACCAAATGGTAGGGACATTTTGATGAAGTATACTAAAAACAGAAAGATAATATGTGTCAAATTCTCAATGTGGGCTCGATCACAAAACTACAGCAGAAATCCTTGGGTCGAACAAAATCTGTCAAAAAAGTTATGGAGGTTTGAAAGTGAAACAATAAGGATAGATAATAATAATATCATTTGGACATTTTGAATAAAATAAGCGACGGTTCTCTTTGGCAACATTTTTTTTTTTTTTTTGAGAGTGACAGAGAGCATGAAAATTAGAACATTAAAAAATAACCTGAGAAATATGTACAATCAAGAACTCTTGAAAGAGGGCGCACTAAAATGCTTTTTGAAAAAAATCGGTAAACATCCATGTTTCCATTAAAACTCCCAGAAACGCTTAGTCGGCTTCGGACAAATAATGCATAGTGGGCAACACCAGAAGGACAAACTGAATGTCAAAGACATAGCTGCCATAATGATATAAACAAGAGGAAACGACCAGTGACGACGATATGATTCGCCAAACCTACGAAAGGGGGACCAATTGTGGCCTTCGTGAATTCACGTGAATATGCCTCTCAGCAAAGCTGAGAACGTACGTGTAGCCATTGAATCTGTTGGGAAAATAATAGATTGCAAAGCGCTTTTTTTACAGCCTCCTGGGAATAACTGCTAACAAATCATCTCTGTTATTAGTATTATTATTGTAGTTGTAGCCAATTTGGATCAGCCAGGGATATCATGGTTGCTGACAGGAGAGCAAAACATCGTTACTAGTTTCCATAGAAGAATATGTCCAATGTAAACCACTCTTGGTAAGTAAAAACAACTGTAAAAACTTCGACAGTTTCGTTGCAGGTGGCAGTTTGGCGCTTCATCGCTTAATTTAATAAGAGGTTCAATACGTACAGTTCTTGTGGAAGTCGGAGAACAGTGCCGGCTGGTCTGATTGTCTGACGAGATCTAATGTCTGTGACAAAAGAGTTGGCAAACTTGCTGAGCAAATCTATCGTTCACATACATGTGAACCGCTTACATTAATGCCCCTCCTCCCCTCCCTTTTACCCCACTCTCAGGCGGTTGGGCATTTTAATTTAAATGTTATTCGGCCGTAAATTTATAAATTTATTTTATAAGTCCAGTAAACCGCACAATGCACATTCCAACACCATAGCACCCGATGTGTATTTTCTTTCACCCACCCATCCATCCACCCTCCATCCATTCATCCATCCTCCCATCCATCAATCCATCCATCCACAGCCAGCTAGCCAGTCAGTCCACCATCTGAAAGTATTGCCCCTGCCATCGTAGACTAACAGTCAGCTACTTCTTTCTTTAACCTCAGTATCATCCATTAGTTCTTCTTTGCAATCAAATTCAGAGCCTCAGGTCTAAAGCAAACATGAGCAACTTCATTCCTTTTCCTAATCACTGAACTGCCAAACCCATCTGGCTCGAAACACAGTCATAGAACTTGATTAGGAACACCCGTAACACTTTCAATTTACACATTATCGAACCATTTAGCCTGGTTGATCACGGCATGCCAGCAGCTTAACAATGACAACAGCCAATAGCTTTCTTGCCAAACCATGCTGTTTTGAGGATTTGTGGCTCCCACCACTTTAAACATGCAAACTGTGTTTTCCCTCACGCAACTTAATGGCCATTAAGCTTGGCACTGAACCAATCCAGAATCATCTATCACAAGAAAACAATCAAGATGCTTGTCCCTTACCAAGACTGTAACGCCTTATTTCCCTTGCTGGGACACTGTGTACACATGTGTTATTAATGTCATGGGCCTAAAAAAAAACCTGCAAACCTTCAGTCAGTTGGTGATATAGTCTTTCACTTTCAAATTGATAAGAAAAAAAAAATCATTGATGGACATATGCTGTGTATTATCCATGAAAACATTACTATGCCAAAATACAGCATTTAATAACCGACAGATCATCACAAGTGGCAACTTTTTCCACAATCTCATCAGGCTCTTTCACTGCCCCAATAAATGGATGTCGACAGCTCCGTGAAAACACTGTCTGTTCTCACATATTTAAATATTTGTACAGTATTAAAGGACAGATGTTCAAAGATTTCTGCGTGTCAAAAGCCTTAAAAGACTATGCAAACACATGGGTCAAGCCACCTTGAAATTCAAAGAATTTTGTGGTGAGGCATGTTTTCTTACATATCAAATCTTAGATCTAAATTGTATTCATATTTTGGATAATAGAATATTACATAGTCTTATATAATTGTCAGTATGATCTAAATGAAAGACCATGAGAGAAACCCAACAAAATCTTAATATTGTTAAATCAGCATAATTCTTGCTCATGAGGGTGTGAAAGTGAAAGAAATAAAAAAGTTGTCTTCATAATATTTTTATTGAAAAATAATTACTACGATTATAATTGTTATGGGAGAAAGAACAGGATAATTGGAAATAACAATTTGGATGACAGCAAACTGTCCCTGTCAGTTTGCTCCAGGATGATGATTTAAGAAATTCATAATAGACCTCTTGGAAAATGCAAGGCTCTCTGAGTGAATACTGTTACTCAGTGTTCATGAGGTCTTCCTGGCTATTCCAACTTTTAAACCAGCGAGGATGAGAAACTGATGGTATAGTGAGCAGAGTATACTTGTTCAAAAAGAGCATGCATCATTATTGCTCATCAAATTTATCTGTCCAGCAAAAATAAAATGTTGGTGATATTTGCAAAGAAAATAACTCACCAAAATCACAAAATACAAAAAGTAAATATACTGTCCGTTTCCTCACCAAAAAGTCCAGTGTGGAGAAACTCACGAGCTGAAATATAGCACTGTATGCACAGCGACCAAAAAATGTCAAGGTGGAAGAAACAACATAGCCAAATATCTACTACAAGTTTCAGAGGCACCATAATACAAAGTATTGTTCATCTCTCAACATGATGAATTTAAGCTGCACATTCTAATGTCGAAAGTATATACAAGCAAACTAAGGCAGAGCTAAACCTAAATTCAACTGTTAGTGCACATATGCCTTAACAAATTTATATAAGTTCCATAATATCTATTCCCTTCTAATCTGTTGACTTTCAAGAGTCAAATCATTAGCTTCATGATTGTAAAGAAATATCTCATACAGAAACTAAAAAAATATCATATGAAAAAGAAACCACAAAGACAAAAACATTTTGTTAACAATATGCATAGGCCTACATATATATCTAATAGCTGTGTCCTTTTCAATGGATAACATTTGAGTTCCAAAGTATCTAAATATATTGCAATTTTTTTTTTCATTCCATTCTCCAAGTGCACACTGGCTCTTTCTTTTCTTTCTTTTTTACTTACAGCCTTAGTGAAAATGAAGCCAACTAATATAATACATAACCAAATTTAGAGTTGAGAAAACAATATGACAGCCCATCTAGTCAGAATTATTATATTCTGAGTGCTCAAAACATTGGATTGGAAACATCAAATTGTTTGGTCTCACTGATAAAATTTTCAAACCTGTTCATAAATGTGACTGCTATTTAGATGAGATATTGTAACATGACCTTCAAGTTCACTAAAAAAATTGTGGCCGTTGCTATTCGGACCCGGGTCCCCATAGAATATTTTTGCTATACGGACCTGGGATATTTTTAGAACACCTCCCGTGGACCCGGATCATGGACCTGGAGCTGTTTTTAGAACTGACCCGGGGCCCCATAGAATACTTTTGCTATACGGATCCGGAGCTATTTTTAGAACGCCCCCCCCCCCCACATGGACCCATACGTTCCTATCCGGACCCGATGTTTTAGTGTTACGTTGCTATTACGTTGCCCAGGTCCATTTAGTGTCCATTTGCTATCCGGACTCTGGCTTACTATCTGGTCATGTGTTTTCTAATTACTGACTTGCTATTGGGACACATGCTTTCTAAATATATTGGCTTCCTACCCAGACTCAAGTAATGGATCTAGTAGTAGGTAGATCTATCGGCTTCCCATGCCGACAGGGTGTCCCTTTAGTACTGTTTTACTAACGGGACACAGGTCATCTTGGTGCACGAATAATCATTATAAATCTATCGATTACACTGTATTACGTTATATATATCTATATCTGAGTCATCTTCACAAAATTTTTTTAAAAAGCCCAGGTCTGTATAGCAAGAATACTTTATGAAGACCCGGGTCCGTTCTAAAAATAGTCCCAGGTCCATGGTCCAGATCCACAAGGGGTGTTCTAAAAATAGTCTGGGTCCGTGTAGCAAAAATATTCTATGGGCGCCCGGGTCCGTATAGTAGGGGTGGGTGAGCAGTACATTTTTTTTACCGAGAGAGATGCTTGGGAAGTCACCTTACTTCTCGCCAGGACCGGTACCAAGAAGAGAAATCCTGCTGCTCAGTCCGTGACTTTGAGACAGACAGCTGAGCGAGACCGAGAAGGACCGGCCACAAGACTGAGCCTAGGCTCAATGATTCCCACTAGTAGAGCTTGGGGGGGGGGAAGGGATCGGGGGTGGCTCGTGTGATGTTGAGGTCTAGGTATAAAACAAAACAAAGCCCAGCGTAACCCCCCTCCCCCCCACCTTGAATAGATCTAGCCGACGCTAGCAACGGTGGACCGCCTGCCCGGCGCCTGGGGTCTGGTGGCACGCGAGCAGAAGCGTCGTGTCTCTGCTTTGCATTGGTGACTGTCCATTTCTTGTGTGATTTCTCTTCTCTTGCCACTTCTCTTCTCGCTGTCAAGCAGTGGATCACTTCCCGAGAAGCCAAGATCAAGGCTTTGCTCGCAAGAAATGAGTACTCGGCTCGTCTCGTGTCCACTCCTACCGTATAGCCATTTTGAAAAATTGCGGCCTATACGACATCTATTACCATACCTAATGCATCAACCATATTAACTTAACTGGTACTAGGCTTCTGGTGCTGGTCTAAAACAAGGTGAATTCTGATGGTTTCCATTCTTCCCCTTCCTATTTAATTTAGTAGCTTACTGTATCATGAAATCTGATCTCCCTCTCACTCTCGTTTAGAAAAAAATGATAAGCTCATTGTAAAACAAAATGGCACCAACACAGTGTGGATCTCTTCATAGACATAATGTGAGTTTAGATATGGAGTTAAAAGATTTTTGTGGGACCAACTGTCCTCTAATGGCTTAACCCTAACAAAATAAAATTTTTATTATAGCGCATTCATAGATCTAGGTCTAGACCTAGATACATGGACTGGAACACTGTGAGTTGATCCAGATCTAGATATTTAATATAACATCTATATTGTTTGCCAATATTTTCCCACTAGATCTACAGCATCTTCCTGATAAACATAATTACAATCCATGAACATTAAATTCAGTATCTTGATACTGATCGATCGAAAATCGATTTTAATCTTCTGAGTCTTCATCGCTTGTCGACCTAGATCTATAGATCCATAATAATTCATAAAACCGTCAGTATGGATTGGCCATAGATAGATTATTTGCTTTCAGTAATTACCAATCCCATGTCACAACAAATTCGGCTCAAATTTCTTACCTTCACTTCTAATGGTAAGCAGACCGGGTTCAATCATGTTTGGAATGATGGTGGCAGTATCTTGGTAGGCTAGTTTCGTTTCATTCGTTACCAAGATTGTTTTGGTCTTTTGATATAAAAGAGCGAATGTCTCTATTGATATTCGGACGAGTACCTATATTTATTATGTTGTATCTTTGTCTGTGTCTCAAGTTGCTTGAAAATGAGTTTGATTTTTTTGAAGAATAAAACGAAATGTGTTTCTTATCATATTAATAAGTTGATTAAAAGTTTCTGTGTACTTAGGTTGTACGAAGAAATCATAATTGTTCCCTTCCTAAAGATTCTTCTTTAAAAATTTTAAAGGCAAAAATATAAGAGTTATTCACCTTTATACTTTCGATACTTCGTGTATGTTACCTAAGGCTAAGACTGATGACCTCTACTGACTAAGGAAAACAACAAAATGTCTCGCATAAGGACATTTGTAAATATTATTGGTGCCTACAGAGGTAGTGGTAAGTTAAGACTTTAAATCATCTTTTTTCGCCGGGGGTTTATTGTTGTCAGTGAAAGTAAAACCAAAGATTTAGATCTAGGCTAGATAGGGCAGATTTGGTGTAGGCCAGGGGATGTCGAGACCTCTAGATATGATAGATTATATGGGACATGTGAAATCAGTAAAATTTAAATAAAGGTCCGTGAACATGAACTTCACATATAATTAACTATTGTTTACTAGTGCAGAAACCAGAAAAAAAAATGCCTGTGAGGGAACTTCCAAGCCTAATAGTAATATCCTCCATTTTCTATTGCAATGAGTGTTCATTTTTCTCTCGGCTGCACCAGCATAGAAATAATACCATAATAATAAATAATATTTACTGCCAGTCAGTCTGATAGGTTTTGTTCCTAAGCAGCTTTGCCCCAGTTTCAAGAGCAAAAAGTTTGCTCAAGCGTGCATATGATTTGTGATTACAGGTGCCACATCAATTTTGCAGTCCTCTGTTACACAGCAGCAATACAGTCAATATCCCTCAGTTCGTCCATTGCTAACCTAACCCCCCTTAGCATTAAGCGTGAGCTATCCAGCACTTGTCCTCTATTTGCCCACAGGCAAGAAGAAGCACCGACTGTTACTACTCAGTGTTGTTACTAATTGTTACCTGACTAAGCAGATTTCAATTCTCATCACTAGGTCATCTGCCTGCAGCATTTGTCAAAAGATTCTGCATATACACTTGCATTATTAAGAAAGAATCTTTGGGAATGTTTTTTTTTGCTATGTAATTTCTTATGCTTACAAAGAAATAAAAGGATTGGCCGATACGAAAACTACACTTATTACGAACAGTTTTCACTTCCCCGATCGCACTTTTCTTTCATATTAAGCATAACCAAGACCAAACTCAGGTACCGAACCAGTTCCCTCCGTCAAACAAATCATCCCTGAGTGCATCAAGTAGGCCTACCGGCACCCACAATTTTCTGTACTGCCCAGCAGTATGACACAACAGGCCTCGACAAAGAAATCGTCCTTGAGCGAGTCAAGTATACTAGCGCCCGCAATGTGCTGTACTGCCCAGCGGTAAGGCTTAAGGCGCAAGCGTGCTGAAATAATGCACCGTCCCCCGTTTCACACCTCACCCGTCGCTTGTGACCCGAATCGAGTATGATGTACCGTGAGAGGGTGACACCTATTAAGTGCATGTGTGAGACTATTATGATTTCATCGTTATTTATAGCCACACAACCACAGTATCAGAGAATTCAACTGAGACAACCATCCCCTAGGAGGCTGAAAGGCTCCGTACACCGTAAATCGTATCAGAGGATGGCTTGGCCTTTGTCTTTTCAATCATAC
>JBCEWB010710965.1:0-10439 GCA_039654565.1 Peronia peronii | reverse complement strand
CCCCTCTCCCCCCCCCCCTCCCCCTAAAATTCGTTTTTTGCTCAAAACATTCGATTTTGGATTTCTGTTTTCTGTTAAAATTTCGGTCTCTGCTGAATATAAAAATGGTATTAAAAAGTTGATATGTCCATTCTAAGGTGTGGGGAGCGTGGCCAAGCAAAGGTTGACCTGCCCCTCCGCCATCCAGGCTCTTGTTCATTTGGGGCTCGTTTTTCGGTGATAGATCATCACTATTTCGCTGGCTACGGGCAAATTGCATATAGAAGACTTGATTATGATCTCTTTCACCAATATTGGGAGCCCCAGTGCCAGGGGTGGATACTGACTGACCATCTAAGGCCCTGACCACGCCGAATATCAAGAAAAACGTTCACCTGGGCCTCTCAAATAGAATTTCCACGACCTAATGAGGGTGAAATATGCCATGTTTCTGCTGTTTCAGAGTGCAGTAAAAGTGCTCTTGGTTTTGACTGAGGAAGACATATAGGACATATAAAGCCCTCTCAGGACGTTAAAATGACTCCACGGAAGCCCTTTTGATAGTGGGGGTAGGGAAGCGAAAATGGAGAAAAATGGGAGTAGGGGCACGGGAGAAAGCAAAAGAAGGCATAGAAATCATGGAAAGAGGTCTAGTAGGTGAAGCAAATATGTTTTGGAGTTGAAAGTCCGATCAAAAGCTCTTTACGGCCGTTTTTTCGCGAAAAAAAAACTGTATATGCGTTTTTCTCAAAATGCATTTTTTTAGCACAAATATGCTATCTACTTTTTTACTTATATTTATGGAGTAATTGCCATGACATTTGGCATGACTACAGAACAAAACAATATCTAAATTTTGTCAGGAGGGATTTCTGATATCATTTGAAGTTTTTGAGAAATTTGAAATTTTGGGGTCAAATTTTCGAAAAATCTGTGACCTTTTCAATACCAAATTTAAAAAATTGTAGAAAAAAAAAGCACTTTATCAAAAATCTGTTCTGATGAAATTTAGATATGGAATGGTAAAATATGTACACAAAATTACAAGCACATCGGTTGGAAAAATTCAGAGTCTATCGAAGGTAAAGTTACGCAAATATCGGTAGCAAAATCCAAAATGGCGGTCGTTGCCATGGCAACCATGAGTGATTTCGAATTTGTTCGATTTCCTCTAATTTGACCATGCCGAATTCGATGGTAATGGTTAAAACCACCCCCCCCCCCCCTCCTGCCAAGCGGTTCCCAAAATGACTCCCAGGAGCCGCCCCCCTCCTTAAAAAATCTCCCACGAAGGCCGTGGATTCTCTTCTAGTCTATAAATAAATCTGCAACAAAACCCACAATAGGCTTATGGACTCGAAAACTGTTCAATGGATCCATATGAAATTTGCCACACAACATTGTTGCATATGGATCTCTGTTTCTATGTACAAAAAACAGAAGAACGCTTATCATTTTTGAAGTTATTCTAAAAATGCGATAATAAATGAATAATAACTTCGAGAGGGTACTTGATCCGAATTGTACATTCGAGAGTATGACGCGTTTAAAATACGTTTCTTTGAGTGACATTCAATTAAAAGCCCATTCCATGTTACGTGTGTTACCATACTAGCTTTACTTTTAGGTATTCAAGATAATTTGACTGAAACACAGATGTCTCTCGTGATCAATTTAAGCTGGGATTTGTTAATCAAGATGTTCACGTAGGGAATCAATGAGAGAATATAAACAAAAACGGTCTTGCCTATGTGATAATACTGCTTTTCTTAGCGTTACGTGTGTCATCTTAAAAAGAAACTGCAGAATCTGTTACTATTACCAGTCTGTCTTTTCTCTGGGTCTTCTAGATTGATTTAAAAAATAATATCTTTTTTGCATGAAGGGGAAGCACATCTGTTCGAAATTTGTAACCATTTTATATCAAAGTGACCATGTCTTTGTAAATTGATGATTAAATAGCGTTACGTGTGTCACATTTGTTTCTTCAAGATTAAGTTATCAAATCTTCCATTTATCTTTGCCTATTACGAAAGATGTTAATTAATATTCGCAAGATAGTTGGACTGGGATAAAAACTGAAGCCTTTTCCCAAGTAACCATCTCAGGGCCCATTCCCTGTAAGCGTGTCACCATCCTGGCTCTATTTTGGATATTCAAGATAGATTGACTTTAGTCAAGCGTCTGTTGATTTTAACTATTTAGATCAGAAAATAGGATGGCAGTGTTTTGCCACCTCCTATTTCAAAAATATGGAATGGACAGAGCTGTAGTAGCAGTCTACAGAAGTGTAATGCGTACACCCGAGGTACTATAGCATAGAATGCAAGTGACTTTGTAAATTTAGTGGTTAATTTGAAATGTGAGTTTTGTGAATGCTTCTACTTATTGAAATAACTACTGATTACTTTTGGGATGACGTTGAAGATGTCAAAAGCGTCATCAGAATTCAATTTTATGTCGTAGAGAATGCAAAATTCTAGTTGTATAAAACTGATACGTATGAATGATCAGCAAATAGCCAAGATGTAGCATAAATAACTTACAACAAGTGCAACGTCTGGAGGGGTGACACTATTAATATTAGCTGTTGCCATCGGTGATGGAGTTTCAGAAAATTATGATAACGACCTGTACCCGTTCTTTTTACGCTTTTCACCCCCTGCGGGTGGTAATCTCGTCTTATGTCCAGGTGGAGATGGATGTGGAGGTCAGTGATGTGCACACAACCTTTAAAACCTTTGGAAATGGCTGGGGAAAGCTGATAAGATGTACTCTTCTCTTAAGATCGTTTATGAAAAACTCAAACCTCCGGCACAAGTATTTTATTTAAAGATTTTACTTTAAAAAAATTGTATTTGAAATTCCGGTAGGTCAAACTTTGTCCTCAAGTTCATTTACGTCCATTTCCTCCAAACTAATGTAGACCCAATGTAAAAGATGTAATACTATTGCTTTTGAACGTTCCGTTACGTGCGTCACCACTCACGTTACGTATGTCACTGTTATGTGTGTCACCTAGTCATTTCTGGGAGTTTACATATCCTTAAGTCTGGTATTGTGCATTTCTTCCACAAGCATAGTATAATAGTGTTGGATATACATTTTTTTGACTCTTTGATGAAAACTCAGTATATGAGGTAAACTTTCGTAACTTTTTGTTACGTGTGTCACCTCGGCCAGAGTACATCTTGTCACACAATGCTACTTAACTGGTTCTTCTATTAATCCATGGTTTATGTTTTATATTTTTACTTAGCATCCTGCTGCTTTAATACATGCTATTTTTGTGACTTCATGTTAACTCTACAAAAAAGCCTCCTCTCTTATGTCAATTATTTTAGTTACAAAGTTGAAAAAGAAAGGCCGTGAGACAGGAAGTAAGAATTATGATTTTTTTCTATGACACAACTTAGTTATACAGATTCACTTGCGTCAGGGTCTTAAGATTAATGTAAAATATTTGCACAAAGCGCCTAATAATTTGAAATTTCCATTGCCAGTTTCATTTTATAGTGAATGGACCTAAATCAACCAAAATATCAACAACGAGGTGCACATGCTTGCCGTACACTTCTAAGTCGCAAGGCTATAGGACCTATATTTTAAAAAATCTCCCACAGAGGTCGTGAGTTATCTTCTAATCTATTCTATAATTAAATCTGCAACAAAACCCACAATAGACTTATGGACTCAAAAACTGCTGAATGGATGCTGAAATTTGGCACACAACATTGTTGCATATGGATCTGTATTTCTATGTACATAAACCAGGAAAAAGCTTATTATCTTTGACGTTATTCTACAAATGCGGCAATAATTGAATAATAAACTCGCGAGGCTGCTTGATCCGAAATGTACGTTCGATAGTATGATGCGTTCAAAATACGTTTTTTTTTTTTTTTTAGTAACATTCATTTTAATCAACCAAGCTATACACTTTAAATCGCAGTACTATATTTTTAAGAAATCTTCCACGCACAGAGGCCGTGGGTTCTCATCTGGTGTACTATAAATCTGCAACAAAATCCATACAAGACTCATGGGCTCGAAAACTACTGAATAGATCCATCTGAAATTTGGCACACAGAATTCCTCCATGAAGATTTGTGTTTCTACTTATATAAATCCGAAAAAAGTTTATTATATTTGGCATTATTTTAAAAATTCATAATAACTGAATAGGAAACTCGCAAGGGTGTTTGAAGAGGGGGGAGGGGGGAGGGGGAGAGGCAAGGAGCTCATACTATTGTCTTAAGGAGAGGTAGCATGGTGACTTGCAGCCCGCAGCGTATGTTCAGCCTGATTTCTTCTCAGTTCCGTCGTTGACTGGGGAACTTCGATTGAAAAGAAAAAGAACGTGATATGTAAGCTTAATATTTTTGCTTGCCCTCCTCCCCCCCCCCCTCTCTTATTTTTACAATGTAACTTAGTGTTTTACTTGCAGTGTTTAAAGTTTAAGGATTGATATTGTCGTATAGTCACCCTTTGCTTTTTTCACGCCTTTTGTTTCGTTCAGTTTACTTGACGCTCCTATTTTACATGTGCACACAACTCCTTCTGTTCCCTTCTTTAATTAGACAATATTTGTAGTTGTTTTTCTAAATATTTGTAATTTGTCAACCAACACATAATTCTGTGTTCAACACAATATATATATATATATATATATATATATATATTGCCTCAACTCCAGCCTCGTCATCCAGTCACCCTTAGCAAACACTGGCCCCTCTCTCTTTGTTTTCATGTCATAACATGATAGATATGCCTGACCGATGGTCCTTTATAACGGATTAGCTGTCAAGTTGACTGACACTACATGTACGCAGTTGGATCAGAAATCGGAATGAAACCTTTCACTTTTGAGAAATCACAGCCGGAAATTATATCATGGGACAGCTAACCTGTATTATTCGCCTGAAAATAGTGTATATGATCTAATTATTTCATTAAGAATGTCACAAAAGTCATTATAGACTATCTCTCACTGGATACTAATGGCACCTACATCTGAACATATGAAATTTAAAATGAAATCATAACGGGCCTGAATATCACAAACAAAAATTATAAATTGCCTTCATCATTCATCTGAATTGGGGTCAAACTTTGGAAAACAATAGAGTAAGTTTTTAAGTCAACATATAAGTCGGTGTTGTCTCACTGCAACTTTATTCTCTGGCCTGCCCGTCATGCTGACTATTCATGTCGGTAGTTTGCATTATGATAAAATGAAAAGTCATAGGAAAAGTGGGCCGTAGCAAGTGGATTGTCCTAGAAAATCTATTATGTCTAAAGAATTGACGATAAGAATGAAGTAAAGCATCGCCCCTCAAATAATTGTGTCTGATAAATTTTGTCGTAAACAGAATATTGTCTCGGTTTTTAACTGGAGATGGATCGTCAGAAACGTTAAGGAAACAACAATACGTAATTTCGGCTCTGAAAAATTAGCTATTATATATTCATTTTTCTGTAGTGTTTGTTATGCGCATTTTGCATATTAACTTTCCTGATATGCGGCTCAGTAAAGCTAAATAATATTAATAAAGTATCTTTATCAAGCATGCATTTTACTGCCTCTTATGCCAATATGCGCTGGTCGCTGTGCAATCCAACTCAAAGCTTTGAAATGAAGAAGGAAAAAGAATTTAAAACGATATCAGTAATATATGTCCTCATAATATTAATTCATTTCAATAAATTATATTTTCCAAATTACTGACAATAGCCTTACTTCGTCAATTATTGTCAAGATGTTAGGCAAGCAAAACTCTTTCTTAATTTTGTTGAACCTGGCGAGGAATAGAATCTTCGTCTAAAATTTAGGTAATTAAAAGAAACAACAATAAGCTGATAAACCCTGATACTTCCACGGCCGATTTATTTTATTTAAACACCTTTTTAAAAAAAAATGGCCCAGAACACATTATATTTTGAGGTAATGTAAATAGCAGTAGTTTGAAGGAATGAAGAGATATTCAATATTTATAGTGATAATGTATTTCCAGGTTCACGATCTTCCCTAAAATACGACCATAAGTATTTTCATATCTGCTGGGTAGTGAATATCAAGCTAATTTTCCCCCCCGAGAGCTGCTGATGGATATGTGTTAGCCACAGTAAAAATTCTACATAGAGATGTTGACAGAGTCATATGGAATAATTCTTCTTCTGGTGAGTGATGTGTATTTTGTATGGCTATTTCCTTGTTTGTTAATGTTGAATTACGATACTTATATCTGTTTCGCTCAAATAAAGAGCTGGTCATGCAGCCTGGCTTTACTCGATCGAGGTAAAGAAGAGAATTAATCACTTGAAATAAAATGCGATGCATTCTTAACTTATGCACCATCTCTCTGATCCTGTGTTTCTGATCATGTCTTGTCTGGTCTTGCATTCGGTTTGCAAAAGATACATTTACATGTAGTTTGAATAGAAACTCAGTTCTTTGAAACTGCAAATTGTACGAAAATGCTGTTAGATTTTGACTATCCATGATAGCAGCAGTACTCAGTGAACATAACAGTGGGGTTCAATGGTAGGGTCTATTGGAAAAGAGGTTAAGTTTCTGATAATAGCTTTCTGCAGAGATTCCCATATATTATATATATGCTCTTCCCACCTCCTCCTCCTATTCCTGCCCCGCTCCTTCCCTCCTTTCCACCACTTCTTTCTTTCTGCAATACTCATACATTCTATTTTAATAGCTGCTGTCATATTAGTCCCTACTTTTCCGATATCGACAGTCCCTCATTTTCCACAGCCTCTTATACTGATAAAGGCAGTTCACAATCAATCTGCACCTATCCCCGTCAATCGTCTGTGCTCTCAAGTCCAGTGCAACTTAGGCAGAGACTGTCGCGTGTACAAGAAATGTGATTTTGCTGCAGAAGTGTGCCAGCCACGACCCGTGTGTGTGTCAAGCTTACCATTAGGTAAAGTATTAACTACGCAAATATACCCTTTGAGCTGACGTGCACAATCGAAACCCAGGTAGAAAACGCAAGAATGTCCTTCTATGTATGGTTTCATCATGTATCAGTTTAGTTCACATCCACATGGACAAGACAACAGAGGGCGGGTAACACTATCGGTACTGATGGTTCTAATGGGAGGGATGACAAAGGCTCAGGATAATCCACTCATCTCTAACTCTGCTCTGTTGGGAAGGGTTTTTATGCACGTTCCATTATAAGACATGTCTTTCATTGGTGTATGTTGTTCCACGGTGACTGCCCATATCGCTCTCTAAGTGGAGGCAAATAATGAAGCTCGATGCTAATTATACCAATAGTCCATATTGAGAGTTGTTATTGCTTGTCTTCAATCGATGATTCAAACGTTTGTGACTAATTTCACATAACAAAAGAAAAAAGAAGAAGTGAAATAATTTAAAATTAATGCAAATTAAGATGACCTAAGAAAACCTCTGTGTCATAAATAAATAAAATTAGTAAAATAAATAAATGATGAATAAATACGTTAATAAACAATAAATAAATAAATCTATACTATAAATCTACTACAAAACCCTTAAAGGGCTTATGAAAACTGCTGAATGTAAATATCGGAAATTTGGCTCACACAATGAGCCATTTTGACCGTCTACCAAATTACTTCCCTTGGCCAAGTGCAAGAGGTGTCGAAAACGCATTGTAAAGAGAGAAAAAAATCACTTTTTCTCTTGTTATGTGAAACATATGTAACAGAAAACGCTGAACAAAAAATGACTAAATGATGAAAATGCTTTGTTTTCCTTCTTGATATATTTCTTTTTCATAATTTTTGCGTCACATGTTTCAAATAACAAGGGAAAAAATGATTTTTTTTTCACTTTTTGCAATGCCTGTTCTACCTCTGATAACCTAGCTGGCTGAAAAAATGGCTCATTGTTGCATAAAAATAAATGTTTCTACTTACATAAAGCCGAAAAATACTTATACTATTTGACGTTATTCTAAGCAGGCGATAATAATAGAGTTCACCAATATTTGGGGAAATTCCATCGACCCAAAAACTTTGTCTCACTTCTTGGCTTGACTCTGTTACGGTGGGTAGGAAATTTGTGATGAAAACTCTTCTCTGTGAATGACAGACTCATAACCAATTGAACCTGGATACTCTCCAAATAATAATAGTAATGAGTAGTGTTAATAATTACGTAGGAAAGAGACTGACGTACTTCCGGCCGAAACCAATGACTTCCGGCTCTTACCGGAAGTGAGGCAAAATCATGTAGGCTAAACAATAGCTTTTAGCCTTCATTGTAGTTGTATTGATGTACTTGATCGCCGGTAAGTTATCAGTATTTTATGAAATTATTGTATTTCCATCGTGACCATGGACTTCAAGATCAAGTTTTGTTGAGAGGTACCAGCTTATTTACGAGTGAGAGATAAATGGTTTTAAGAAGCAGGACCTTGTTGACGTGTGTCGAAGTACTGAGAGTCTAGATATCGAGTTAGACCCAGATAGTATTTGGGAGTTTAAGACTGACATCCAAAAAGCGAAATTGACAGTACTGGCCAATGGCATAAGCCCATTCCTATCCAGCTCGATGTGTCAAACGACTTAAGTTAAATTCTAATGTTAAAGCATTTGATATGTTATCTTACCTTGCCTAGTCGAGAGAGTGCGAATGCCGCATGTTTGCCTCACTTCCTGGTTGTAAGCTTACTTTCTGCGCGAAACCCCATTGGGTTTGTCCCGAAATCTTGGCCAACACCATTGAATAGTAAATTTGCGAGAGTGCTTAATCCGAATTGTAGGTTCGATAGAATGACGTATCTTGTTATTGTTGTTCCTCTTCCGCTCGCAGAGTATCCAGAACAACAAACGGATTTTCTTTGAATAACATCAGTCTAGTCGGTTACGGTTTTCTTAAGCTTTGCTTATCTCAGTTATTTTAGTATTCTGTCGAACCGCGGCAATGGTTGCCACCATCTTCATGAGTTCCACAACACCACATCCCACATAATGTCCCTGAGGATCAACCTAAAATATGGCCATATGATAAAATGATCAGCTTAAGCATCCAAAATAACAACATCGACATGCACGCGCTTGACAGGTACTTTGAGTCAAACGCGCAGTATTGGTTTGACCTATATTTAGAGAAATCTCCCACAAAGGCCGTGTGTTCTCTACTAGCAAATAAATAAATAAATAAAATTGAAATAAGACGATAGCAAACTCAGATCATAAGAAGTGTATCTGCCCATTATATCTGTTAAAGGAGTATGTTCCATCATCCATTATCCGACAGCTCTATATTCAGCCGCATTAGGTTTTACTCACATTTCACAACTCCGAATGGCTCCTATGTTGAATTGCCAATATTCTTATTAATACATATCAGGGTTATTTCCGAATAATTTGGTTTGAAATTATGAGTAATGAATTAAATGAAACTCATTCTATATGCTTTGTCACATAAAGGGTTTTATTGAAAAAAAAAATGATTGGACATAACATCAATCACCAACCGATTACAGTTAAGGATCATTCAACTGGTAATTTATTTTGTCACATTGGAAGTTTGGTTTAGACCCCAAAACAAGCTGCATTGTGAGATAGTAAAACAGTAGCATCTGCTTTCATTACGCGGAAAATGATGACAGTGACAAAGACACAGCATCCTTACTAAATTGCTCTGAGGCGAGGGTGATTAATTGCCGATCTTGTATTTTTGCTTTACAGGAATTGCTTTTGTTTGTTATTGTCTACAGATATTGACAGTGTGTGTCAAAACAATTCCTACCAAAGCGCAGTGCTGTTGCTCTACGGAGATAATGTCATAACCCGGTATGGTATTGCTTTTTTTTTTGTGTTTAATTCAATAATGTGGCAGAAATGTCTTGAATATCAAGAAGAGACTGCCAGCGGGAAACTAACTCTCAGCCCGTCAATAAAAAATATACAACAGACATGCAGAAATAAATATTGATTAAATTAAATGAAATATTGGAACAGTTCAAATGATAAGTAAATATTCTTAAATATGAGAGACAAAAAGTATACCGCTGAATATAAGTACGACTTAGATAGAGAAGTTCCAAAATATCAAACCAGCCTCATCATTATCATCACCATTATGATCATTACCGACATCATTATCGTCATCATCTTGAATTCAAGCCATAAACTGTCTACTAGCAACTAACCCAATAGGCCTACGTTTAGTTAAGCAAAAAGCAGATATGAAATACCAAATGAACTGACATTGATGAAAATATGGGAGCATTACATTTTCGACTTGTTTGATTCCTTGTCAAGGTAAAGAAAAAAAAATATAATTGGCATTTAGGGTATATGAACAAAATTTGTTATCTCGTTTCGTTAATTGATCACTGGATGGTTTTTAACTTTCAAATGTGTGATTGAAATGGTTTTGTGTGTGTATTGGGGGGGGGGGGGGGGAAGGAGAATTCAGTAGTTGCCTTTTAAAGTGATCA
>JBCEWB010710855.1:0-12754 GCA_039654565.1 Peronia peronii | reverse complement strand
CATTAAGGGATCACTAACATACATGGCTTCGATAAAACTTTTGTTTTTTGTATGTAAAAAGGCATAGGAAAAGAAATAACAAAATCGAAAAGATGCAGAACTTTATGAACTGTCATGTAAGAAGACGACAATGTGTATTTATCATATAAGGGTTACTTTACCTATAAGAGGAAGCACGTCCGAGGTAGGCGGCATGTTCTCTGTGACTAACATCATGAAAACCGTCATGGATAGGAGCGTGGTGATCCCCATGGTGACTTTCTCACCAGAGTCGGAGGGAATGTAGAAGCCCAGGAGAGCCACCAGAGTGATCAGTATGCAAGGGAGGATCATATTGAAGATGTAAAATAGAGGACGCCGCTAGTGAGAAAGAATGAGCTTATTATCATAGGTAATAGTCTGTTGAAGTTATAGATGTTGTATAGGAAGTACAAGCCACAATTGCCATACCCAATGCAACCCCCCTTTCTTTGTTTTTCTCCTTTCTTTGTTTTTCTCCTTGATTTCTTCCTCTTTTGATTCACAATGCATGTTACTGTCTTCCTCGTATCCCCCCTCTCTCTCTTCTTCCCTCTTTCTCTTTTCTGTGCGTTTCTCTTTTCTTTGCATATCCTACTATTTATCTGTTTCCGTCTTGTCCTTTATCTACCTCTCCAGTGTCTGTTTGTCTTTTCCTAATTCTTTCTCTGTTTCTCCTTCTTTCTCTTTTTCTCATACGCTCAGTGTTGTGGAACCAGAAATTCCAGATCCAACTGAATACACTTAATGTGATTGACATATTCACATGAATGAAAGCAAAGACACCTAGCTTGCACTCCTGGATCAGAACTCCACCTTACTTTTATAATGATGTGGAAGTGTATATCAGGATACGGTTCCTCGCAACAGGAGAAAAGGCGCACTGTCCTCTCCACCAAGAGATCGATGAGTTCCCACTCGCTGTTGGGGATGTAGTTGCTGATGTCGCCTTTGTCTGTGTTCATGATCAGATTTAGCTGTGGAACAGAACATTGAACGAAGATCAGAACTGAGTGGGTCTTTCTCTGAGCAACAGAACGTCTCTCTTGCTTGACTGACCTAACCTAAACAGCACAATGTAAACTGCGACACTGTGAGTGATCGTACAGATTAGATATTTCGAGGCCGGTCACATGACCGAGAGATTGTCTCTCAGAAGCTGATTTATGCACAATACTCTGGCAAGCAGCTCTTGTAGACCTGTGAACATTCAGACATGTCCATATTATAATAGAGCAAACCGATTTGAGAGCAATGATCCTTCCGCTATGCGACCCAGCTCAAAATACCTCATCGCTCCTCTTGGAAGACTTGCTTTGGAGACAAAATGCGAGACTGTCCGGAAAGTGATAAGTAAATAGCCGTAACTTTCAGACTAATCAATATTTTTAAAATTTGTAAACGGTGTGAAACAGGAAATTTAAAACACTTTCTTGTGGACAGATATCAGCATCGGTGATGAACGCATTCTATTATTATGTCAAATTAAACATGGCGGCCCCCACTGCAGAATGGTCAAAGATAGAAGTGAAGGACATTGTGCGATATTTGCATGCAAAAGGGCAAAATCCTACCGAAATATTCACAATGAAATTATTTTCCGATATGGTAAGAATGCAATAAGCAAAAGTTAGGTATATTCTGATGCATTAATGATGCTCGTTATTATGAAACACTGGACTGATTCAGAGAAGCTGTGCGCCGCAAGAGACCGGGACTTCTGAACAAGGGCATCATTCTTCAGCAAAACAATGCAATACCCCACTATACCAAATTGAAAAGAGACTGGTCCCATCGCTATGGATGGAAGATTTTAGCACACCCACCCCATAGTCCCGACATGGCTTCATCAGATTGTCCCTGTTTGGGTCCTGAAACGCCATCTTGCAGGGAAAAAGTTTGACTGATAATCTCACTGAAGAAATCTCAGACTGGTTCTCAGCGCTTGGTGCAAATTTCTTCAGGGAGGGTATCTATTCTCTTTCTCAGCACTGGCAAAAGTGTGTCGAACTCCAAGAAAACTACATTGCAAAGTAGCCAAAGCGTGACAGTAACTCTTATGTGAGTTTCAGTTAGCTCCAAATAGAAATTTTACTTTTATGCTAATTTTCTTATTTCTTATTACTTATTACAGCCCTCATAGTTGAACTAGACAAACTTCTCAATTTACGATAGAAAAAAAAAACACAACAAAAGTCAAGAGTCACCTAAAAGGGAGACATCTCATGTGCAAATTTTTCCTAGTATAGATTTTTCCAAGTAACAATTTTTGCAAGTGTCAGTTTTTCTAAGTGTCGATTTTTCCAAGTGTATTTTTTCCAAGTGTAAATTCATGCAGAAAAAAAAAGAACAACCATGACCTTCAAAGAACTAAGAATTGAGATAGAGTGGAGGGAGAGGGAAAGGAGGCGAGGTGACAGAATTTATCTTCACACCTTGAAAGAAATATTCTCACTTGATCCATTAATCGGCGATCTCGCGCTTAAATTCCGTGAGCTTCTATCGTTGATGGCTTGCTCATTTTAAACCTGGCTTTGGTATGAGATAATTGAATTTACATTTTTATGGGACTGATCCTTACATCGATGAACATGTCGCTTTTCTCCAACAATCAGAAGTTAATCAACGGATTAGATTAGAGCTTTCAGAAGGGAACAATGTTGATTTTGTTTTTGTTCTAAGGAACAGTGTTGATTTTTTTTTCAAAGGAAGAAATGAGAAAGAGAGTAGCTAAACCTGTCAAAAACATGAACGATATCGGAAAAAGGGAGGGGGGGGGGGGACATCTCAGTTGGACATAATACTATGAACGTTAACACCGTGTGATTCAGAATAATGTTATGATTTATACAGGAGCTTTGTTAGTATTATTTACTTCGTTGTAACTAATGTACATGTGATTTTTTTTCTTCTAGATTGTTTTTCTCTTCCGAAGTCGTTTGTTCTGTGTCGCAATACTGACGCATTTTCTTTGTGGACTCTGATTAAAGTTGATGGGATGAGATCTTTGTTCTTTACGTGTCAAGACGCCGATCTATTCCCAGTAGAAAATATGAGGTTTGTACAAGCAAATCATCTCAATTCAACTTTTATTTTTGTTTTAATATCGTATTTTGGACTAAATGTTAGTTTCAAAAATTACACAGATTTCACTGTTTTCCTTTACTCTAGCCGTACCGATTGCCGTTTACAGGTTTGATATCAACCGGACACATGTAATACAGTTTACACAGATCTTCCATCCTGAACTGACTAGGCCAACTGCTATTATGTGACGGGTGACCTGTAAGCTATGACACGTCAAGTAAGAAGACAGGCTTGTTACATAGAGGACACCCGATACAACATAGCATCAGCAACATTTGGCTAACGATAACAGTGTGTCTTTATTTTATAAAACTCCCGTAAGTGCACAAAATGTAGAGACTGTAGGAAATATCATCCTCCACAGAACTCACTTTTTGGGTTGGATAAGACAGGGCATAAGAAAGAACAAGTGGGAGAGAAAGAGCAAAAGGTATGATAAACACCTAGACAAAAAGATTTGAACAAAGTATAACAGTACTGAATTTGAACTTGAGCAAGACAGGTATTATAACAGCTCATAAGATATTCTTTAAGTTGTTCCGGTTTATACAACATGAAATTTTCAATGTCGGTATGTATGTGTAATGAAAATTGATTGATATTCTAAATAATGCTGATAACTTCATTTATGTACATGAAACACAGAACAAATTCCCCAACGCATTGTCCTAGTCTCTATTTGTTTAACACACGAATTTCTACTTCTGCAGATAAATTATTCTACAAATCTGCATAAAAGGTGTACGGCTTCATTTTACTGATATTTAAGAGTGTGTACCGTCATCATTTTCTAGATTATTCAATGGCTTAGCTAAGTTTTCATAAGGCAGCCTATAATAAACTATACAGCTGTGACTGTATAAATTAACTGACAACAGGTATACAAAACTGTCGAGATTTGAAAACCTCCATTGTGAATCGACAGCATCATCCAACTTTATTTTCTTAAAAATTTTCCACTAGGGTTTCGTTTTGACCAATATTAAAAAAGAAAAGAAAAGAAAAGAAAAATAAACTGCATACTTGACAACATTTTGATAAATGAATCAACTTAAAGACCATGTTGACCTGAGCCTCAGGACATTGACATGCCTACAACGATTACATGAAAAAATCCAGCTGTTACGATTTCAACTGAAATAACCTTAGGCATTGACGGCACAATTAAGGAGACAGATATTTGGATCTCTTAGGATAAAATGGAAGCAGGTTTAGATAAATCAATACCCATAGGTGTCCTCTCATGGATCTTTTCGCTTTTTTCTAGTTTCTCCGTCAGTACTTTCGTAGTCTTACTTTGATTAAACACATCACTAAGTGAGGATTCCATAGATATTCTTTCAGATAAGCCCAATATCCTTAGTTAAACAATACCAGTCTTCAAATTTAGGTTAGTACTTCGTTTGACGTCAGTATCCATTCCATTAGCTCAAACGATTTTTTAGCCACGTTGTGTATGACCAAAATATTGTGTGAAGATCCTCGGTTTTTATTGTTTTGTCCTTGTTTTGTCATGTCCGAACTGAGCATCCAAGTGAAGGGCGAGGATGGGGAGCTGGAGGAGGGGAGGGGGGCACCTGGATTGGCCAGATTGGGATCAAAATATCAATTTCCGTTATTTTTGTGTTTTTGGAAAGATTAACTATTTCTGTACCAGATTATAGGTCGGCAATCTTCATATGACTAATAAATTTATAAATTATTAAATTAAAGATTTGTATAAATGGGGAATATGAAGAAAAACTCAGCATTCAACAAAAATCCCACTGAAATTCAGGGAAAAGGTGGCATCGCCAAATCTATTACTCTGTCACTCCTGTGATAAGAGTGGCATCGGAGGACGCATCAATTCTTCAACAGCTTATGGGTCAAGGATGAAGGTCATAAGATAAAACAGTATAACAGGAGTGGGATTAAAGATAGCATGTTTTCAACAGTGTTATAGTAAAATGTTGCGTCAATGACCTATTGATTGGGTGGGCGAACTTGAGATCAAAAGTTCCGGGTTCGAGCTTTGACTGGTCCCAGACATTCTGTCCCTGGGAAAGACAATTTACACACATTTCCTGACACGACCCAGATTGAAATAGACTCGACTATAGACAGAAAATGTTATTGTTAGACTGAGAAGGACTTGAGCGCAGGATAGGTAATCGTCTTGTATGCCATCCAAGAAGCTGCGAGGTCTATGAGTGTTTCCTTTGGATCGGTGATTGTAAAGCGCTTTAGAGTTTGTACCTGTACGGGAATAGGCGCTATATAAGTGCTATTATATTATTAACATTATTATAAACCTGACCTCAATTAGTTACGCTTACTTAAAGGGCAGGAGGGTGGGGTGGTAGCTGGGATCATTATGTCGTTTTTTTTTCTTTTTCCTAGAGAGTGTAATCATTTCTATACCAGATTGCAGGTCCAAAATTTTCCTGTGAGTACAATAATTACTACAGATTTTAAAAACAATATAGGTAGTCCGGGGAGGGGGGGGGGGAGGCAGGGATAGTCAAACCTCAGCAAAATCCCTATCGAACTTAGGGGAAAATGGTATTGCCAAATCTATTATTCTATCCCTGTTGATAACAGCAACTGTTAAATTCAATATGGGTCTTGTGAGGATTTCTACTGTTCAAAAATCACTGGACTTTGGTCGGGGAGCTTACCCCTTCAGATTCATTGAAGTGAAAGAAAAGAAATGTATCTATAAGAATATATTAGCTTCTCAAATAGCAAGTATAAGGCCTGAAGGCCATGTTTGAGGCTCAAGAACAAGTCCTCCAGGAGGTATTAGGGAGAAAGGGCTTTAGAGAACAATGGTCCACGATTACGTCGATGTCCTCTTTGCTGAAATATAGAGTTGTGTGCATATTGACATTTTCTCAATGTGTTTTATAGTCAATAGATTTCGTTTTTTTTCGTTTTTTCTCAGAACTTTTTTTCCCGTATTTGTTTATCTCCTCCAAAACTTATCAACATGATTTCATCGTATTTGACCCACATACTTTCCTTGACATACTAAAGAAAGTGATACGTGCTAATTACTGTATTTCTTTTACTTAGAAAACATGTTTAAATGAATCAAAATGCTAATTTTGCACATATTTGATATATGGCATTTTCAAACATTCATTAAAAAAATATCAATAAAACTTAAACTCACTTTTATCATATTATAGGCACTAGGTGCTAAAAATGACATGCAAAGTTTGGAACGATTTGGTGTGGAAGTAATAGAGAAGAAAAAAATGAAAAGGAAATGCTCATATATTCTCTCTCTCTCTCCCTCCCTCCCCCTTCCCCCTTCCTTGCAAAGCTGTAGTACAAAATCATTATAACACTCTCTAAGGTGGATTTATAAAATATATTGATTAAGGTATTACAATTAACATGAGAATTGAAAGCATCCTTTTGATCATCAAAATATGTGCATTTCCTCGACCATTTCTTTGTTGTAGTGATGAAGTGTAGAAACTTGCAGTTCCCAATCAATTGAAATTTCACCAATTATGTCTTTTAAAAATGTTGAATTCATCAAACTTAAAAAGTGAGTTTTATACATCTACATGTGTAGGCACAAATCTATTTGTGTGTAATCTATTATGGATATATTTAAGCATACTTCTTATCCGTGTATTATATAATAATATAATTAATAAACTTGCATCATTTCTGCTACCACTTCAAAAGGAAAAAACTAGTTGAAGGGTAATAAACTTGTTTATGAAAAACAAATGTGCTGCTTCTTTTGTCGCATTGAATCATTTCTCCATTGTTAAAGGCATTTTCAAACACCCATAATGTCAAAACAAAAAGATGAACTATTTATGAAACAGAACTCCTACTTGGAAATCATTCTTGTGTTAAGGATCACTATGGAAGAATAAGAGCAACGGTACTTTCATATGTTAATGACCCCATCGTTGTCCGATCGACAACTGTCTGTATCAATACAGAGAAGGGCAGGGCTTTTACATAAGGTAGAACAAATCTTTCGTAACCTTAGTTCATCTGGTAGTTTTCGGAAGTAATTTACGCCGAGACGCTAAACCTTTATTTCATTTGCAATGCACTAATTTGAATTTAGATTTTTCCCACCGTCAAGTAGTTCAGATTTTGTAATTTGTTTTTGTAACATTATCATATTAATCCTTTACCTTATTACCGGGAATCTCGCGCTGCGAATGGTTAAAATGAAAGTAGAGAGTTCATACTTTCCGGTAGTTTTTATTCGATCACAATGGATTGAAAATTGACGTTTCTGTGATTTTTTGAAGTTGGAATAATATTTTGGTGACATGGAGTAACTTTTGTAGCTTTATCTAAAGCAACAGCTCGGCTTCGTGATGGTGTTTCATCTAATTTCTATTTCAGAAATTTGCATGCAGTTGCGCACACCACTATTCTGTTCTTGTATGAAATTTCAGATTTTATGGTGCAATAGTTTTCTGTGTGTGATTTTTGTCAAGAATTAATTATGTTTTCACATTGAGGTATGTCCCTGTTAGTGAAATTTCAGAACGGTCTGCCTGAGAGGAATGTGTCAGGTAAAGGGTTAAATTAAAATACAACAGTGTATTAATAATCCTGTTTTACTTATTTGTCCAATTTTGATAATTACAATAATAAACAATTTTGGCAGTCTTTAGCAGAAACAAAATCTTTTGTTAGCAAAATGTTGTGGTGAGTGAACTCTACTGCCGAGAACTTCTGAGGTTGGACAATGCAAACCGACCTCGGAAATAATGGTGCCAGTCCCTACTATGCTAAACTGATTGATGGCCGGTGCTGCCGCAGCTTTCAAAAACAAAACCGACCACTCCAGTTCACACCGACCCGACTTCATAAGTGGTTGTGGCAAGATTAGAATGCAATTGTTTCCCTACGTTCCATTCATTTCCCCTCCCTCTATTTCACTTCTTTATCATTACAAAAATCGGGGTTGAAAGCTCAGTGAATTAAAGACCAAAACGGTGTATTTCAAATCAGTAACTTTAATCTGTACGTGACAATTTAATGGGAGATATAATCTGTTGGTAAGATAAAACATGATTGTTTTAACATATCGGTCTAGTTCATGACCTACTTGGCCATTGTCTTTTAGAACAAAATAATATGGTAAAACACTCAGAAATCTTAACTTCACGAATACTCAAAGTGTTCCTATTTAATCTTCATCAAATCTATCTATTTTATAAAACAAAAAACAAAAACAAAAACAAAAACCCTGAAATTTAGTGAATGTCCTGTTGTATCTCAGATTAATACGCATGGATACAATGCCTGCGATTTGCCGAATTTTACAACTATTACAAAACCAGGAAATAAACATAACAGAAAACAATTTACGATAAAAGGAATCAGATGTATTCTAGCCAAGTACAGAAAAAAAAAAGAAACATTATGGTCAGTCATTGACTTGATTAATGTTTTCATGTAGATAAAAAAGTATCATTGGACAAAATGCACAGGTTCGAGAAGCGGATTCCAGACATAATCAACTGTACTCATACTGTGAAAAAGAAATCATAAATTTAAACGAAACATCAGACAAATCTTTTCATTTTGAGAAATGTGTTTAAATAATTAAGAGAATATCTTAGGATGCATGCCAGCCTATACAACAGCAGACAATACTTGCCTAGGTACTTTTCTCCTTTATATCAAGCAGAAGCAGCAAATTAAAATAATTAAAAATTTCCATTGAGATATCAAATGTATCCTATCAAGTGAGGAACAGTTAAACAGGAGTTTGAGTACTTTGGTTAAATACTTTGATATTGTTCATGTAAATTTCTAAGACGATCATCTGGATCTTGCGAAATCACCATGGAATGTATACTGTACAAGAAAGGAGGAAAAGAGAAAGACAGTAGAAATGTTGAGAGGAAAATATCAGTGGGGACAAACCAAACATTCATTAGAATGACATAAGAGAGTTGTCAAGTTGTCCGTGATGCCTCTACAATCCTCTCCCCCCCTCCCCCTAGCAGCTATAAGGGGCTCAGTGAGTGAGTGAGTGAGTGAGTGAGTGAGTGAGTGAGTCAGTTAGTCAGTCAGTCAGTCAGTCAGTGAGTCAGTCAGTCTGTCTGTCTGTCTGTCTGTCTGTCTGTCTGTCTGTCTGTCTGTCAGTCAGTCAGTCAATAACTTTGCCTCACCTGAAATCCGTCGTAAGACCAGGAAGCGAACTGCATGGAACAGTTTTGTGCGTCGAAAGGGAAGTAACGGACATTGATGGAGCAGGAGCTTTTGAAGATGACCATGGAATACCAGGAGACATTGCCGTCGTTGGTGACGATCAGGTTAGAGGACATAGACGACATGTAAGTTGCCACGTCAGCGCTGCATGGAGAGCGAAAGAGAAGAGAAAACAAAACATTATATGATTGGATGGATAAAGGCTATGAGTGGCGTAAGAAGATGCAGGGGGATCAAGAAGGGGAGAGGTGATGACTGGATACCTATAAAGTGAGGGAAAGGAAGGAAGTTGTGTGGGCTTCTGGGATATACGGATTGAGCGGATGGAGATATAGGAGTGAGGCAAGGATGAAGAAGGAATAAAGCGAAGTAGTTGAATGTCCAGCGCCCTTACAGTGTTTGAAAGATGTAAAAATGTTTAAAATGTAATTACAAATAGGAGTATTTATATGTTATTCTTTTATAATGTATAATCCCAGGGGAGACAGTTTTTGATGAGCACTACAATGGCAAGTTAAAATCGAAAGTTTATAATGTATCCTTGTCTAAGCTGTTTGTGTTGACCGTCAATGATGTGACGTAGAGTTATATGGCTGAGTTAATGATCTGATACTTTTTTTTTTCAGCAATATGATATTTATTTCAGATTATTTATATGGCACTGACTTTGGCACAATACTGGCACAGCTCCCTCTGTACCTTGCTGGACATTTCAACAGATGATATTTGAAGTATAATTCAGTGCTAGCCAAATGATTTGACAAGATCAGCCTTGAAAGCTAGGAAAAATCGTATCTAATTCTTTTTTTTTAGTTTATACTGGAAAGTTCAAGTTATATAACTGGGAGTAAAACGGGCGGATAGTGCTCATATGCAACTGATTTACTTGAAGAAAAATTACTCTAAATAATCAACAGTTTATTTATATTGCAGTTCTTATCGTGGAATATTCGTATTTAATAATTTGATTACTGGCTTTCATGTTCCAGCATGCTTGAGATACGCATGAACATGAGGCATTCTCCGTAAACGATCACTGTGTCCAGGTTAGAAAGACGATTACCGTAAAGATCTGTCAAGCTCATTGAGCAGAAAGTGTACGTGTATTCTGGGAAAAGCCCACATAGCTTGCGAAAGTTCAAGAAGTCACAAAATATAGGCAATATCTTTGTGAATTTTTTTTTCTTGCTTTTAAAAGTTGTTGAAGCATTTTGCCATAAGTTGTTCTCCCTGAGATGTTGTGCAGAAAGCATTCTTTTTACATACACATGCAAAAAATGATATAAATCTATAAGAAAAAGTGGCTGCCTTTTCATAGAACTTCATTTTAATGGAATCATCCGTCTCCTACGCTTTTCCAAATGATCAGGAAACAGACTTATTTTTAATTAAAGGAGATTAGAGGCGTAATTTTGTCCGTTAATTTGTATGTCTTCAGGAGATGAAATACCCCAACGTGGTTAAAAAAAAAAAGAAGATGAAATACATCAAGAATCGGAGCAGCTTTGCTCTATAGGATTGTGATATGCCTGAGCGGTAGCGAATGATCGATCATGCGATGTTTAGTTTCCAAGTACAAACCAAACATGTTCTCCTCATCATATTTTACTCTGATTTATAGATCTGCATGCTGGATACACGAAGATAAGGGGAGAAAATTACAAGCAGACGAAAAAAAAGAAGAAGGAAGAGAGCAAGACAGACAGAGAGAAAAAGCAAGACAGAAAGAAAGAACGAAAAATAAAATAATGAGAGAACAACAATGTTCATGGGTGATGGGGGGGGGGGGGGGGCTGTGTGGGGAAAAAGGTGTGGAAAAAGAGGTTTTTTGTAAAGCGGTGTACCCAGTTTTCTGCCGCATGTACTGATTAATGAACTGAGAGGAAATCTAGAGAATTTGTAAGCATTTCGCTTCGTCTTTCTATCTATACATTTCGCAGGAAGAATAAACAAAGTACAATCAATCAAAGAAAATGCATGGATTTTATCTATTTATTTGAATGCACCGCGTTTTTTAATTGCTCACCCAAACCGTAAAGGAGAGAAATGAAAAGGATAGACGTTATCGACACAAGTTGTATAACCGATCGAATTCTACATGCAACAAACTTGTCCTAGTTTGTTTGCTATTGTTGTTTTTTTCTTATTTTTAAAATTATTTCTTCCCGAAAAGTTCAATGAGGCCAAGGACTGCGCAGTTTATTGTACATAGTCTGGATAAATGAAGAATTAATTGGATACGGCATTGCCATAGTCGTGCAAATTGCCCGATATAAATCAGATTCAACCTCCTCTTCATGTAAGACAAGATAGAAGATAACAATATATTCTCGGATTAACCATGTTCTATCAGTCCTAGTTATAAATATTTACGACTTCTCGAAGCACAAACGTCACAAGGAGCTAGGTCCGGTGAGTAAGGCGGATGTGGAAGAGATTTTACATTTTCTTTTCCAAATACTCTTAAATCACCTTTGTGAGCACTTACGTTATCGTGGTGCAGCTTAAGCTGTGGAGTGATCGTCCTGGGATTCTTTTCTTCCCATTCGTGGAAGACCTTTGATTAACAGTTAATTGATTTATCATTAATATAATTATCATTGGGCAGTAACAATCCTTTGTTCTTCTACAAGGATTGTTATAATACAGCCGCATTTTCAAAACAACAACAACAACGAAATGCTACCATCGTTTTATCAGTGCTCTGAGACTATTTAAATTTCACAGATGGACCATCTCCAGCACCCAACACATGTTTGCCGCCTGCTTTCAGGATTATAATTGTACACTTATGTGTCGTCTCCAGTCATGACTTGAAACATAGACTTTGACCAGCCTTCATCATATTCTCTAAGCCTTGTTTTGACAAAACTCCACCCTTGCCCTTTTCTGATCTTCAGTCAACATATTATGTTGATGCCCAACGGGCACATACCTTCCTTAGCTTTAAGTGTTCTTATAATATTTTACAGACAGTAGTGGATGAAAAGCAAAGTTCGTTCCTGTATTTCCCCATTTGTCATTCTCCTGTCTCCATCCACCAACTTTCGCACAGCCTCTGTGTTTTCATTGGTAGTTACAGAGGCGGATCTCCCAGGAGATGGATCTCCTTGGTGGTCTTTCTGCCACATGAAAATTCATGATCCCACGTGTAAACAATTGATTTGGAAGGAGCAGACCCTCTGTATGTTGCTCTAGCAGTTAAACACCTTTCTGTAATCATAAAAATCATTACTCGAAAATCACGAGTATCTAGCTCCATTTTGATGTTCGAAGACTGCCTTCCCTCACCTCACACTTCCGGCCAGAGGACATGTCATTTTTGTTGAAAAATTATGAAAAATGTTCCCGAACCTTATACACAATGTATGCATACTTCTGCTAAATTTGAAGCCAGTAGGACCAGTAGACTGATCATATGAAAGGTATACTTCTTACAAGTCGATATATATTACAT
>JBCEWB010710744.1:0-17077 GCA_039654565.1 Peronia peronii | reverse complement strand
TGCAGATTGACAAGCCGGCAAGACGCGCCGCAGGGCGTTGCAGCCCTTAGGCTGGGTCGCAGTTCTAGAGTTAAACTGAATCTAAAGCACAACAGATAATGTCCGATTCTTAAAAAGAGAAAATAAAACCTACTGCCACACACACACACACACACACAGACACACACAAAATCCTTAACTCACATACATTTACTCAACAATCTCATCCACACCTTGAAATCAAATTGCAAGCTAGAGTGTAACAGATTAAGTCTAGCTTTTGAAAAAAAGAAAAAGAACCAAAAAAATAAATATTGAAACAAAATCATTTTGAAACATTAATTTCTAAACTCTCTACCTCCAAATAAAGGATATAATTAGGAACTTTGAATAACACAAGTGTAAAAGCCAATCAGCCATTTCACAGAAAAAATATACACAAAGCAAATGACTCACAGTTCATTCTTGGTCAAGACAGCTCACCTCAATAAATGGCACTTCAAATGAGTATTGTCTGCCTTCAGGAATCTGGTCCCTTCCTCTGTACACAAAGGTATAATCATTTCCCTGGAATAAATTGCAGATGGTTTGATCAATGAATTATAATCAAATATTGTTCAAGAAACCAAATTTTTTTTTAAAAAGAGTGGGAAGAATTTTATCCAGTTACCAACAAAGCAATATGTCGCAGGATAATATTCCTGCAACTATGACAGGTGAAAGAAATGAAAGAATATGCCAAGTTGCAACTCATATGTAAATCACTAGAAAACAAGTGACAGAAGATATTAATATATGAGTGCTCCATAAATTTATTTTTCAACTAATCGTATCTACTGACATTTAATTTTCTGATAGGAAACATTTTGAGATGTTTGACTAAATCCTTCACAACACAAGGTCAGTTTATTTGTTCTTGCACATTGTTTCCTAAAGTTATAGTGGATCTTCAATAATAAGTATCACAGAGAGAATATATAACAAGCATAGCTCATCATTATGATACGATGATTGCAAAATGTATGATGAATACTTTTTGTCATGACAGCATCCTGCAATTTTAATACATAACAATAAGTCCTGAGTGAAGTTAGTCATATGGGTCATGAAAGCATTAAATAATACTTATGAGGAAAGAAAACCAACACTACATTATTCTGATTTAGTCAAATAATTTCAAAACGTACTCCGATTTCAACAACAGGTTCACTCAAGCTGACAGGAGAGTTGTCTGTGCCAGCTCTGTATCGAATTGTGAAGCGAAGATTTCCACCATAGGCTGAGACTTTATCACCCAAAAACTGCTGTGGAAGGGCCCAGTATTTGACTCCTCTTGACAGTCGGCTGAAGCCTCGGAATACCAGTTCCCGAGCTCCTCGGTTGATTGAGAGTCCATCTTCAGTTCTCTCCTTCATCAACATATCTGTCAAGTAGACTCCTGCAGCTGACTGACGGAAGGCCAAACCAATCTGTGAAAATATAGTGGATGCAATTTATGAAAAACAGAATGGTGCCATCTGTGGGGCAGCTTGAGAAACCTAAGAAAAAGGCTGATACATGAAGCGTGTGAAAAATAGAGTGATGTTGTCTATGAAATAACATAAGCTAACCTGTTAAAACAAAATTATGGAATTTAAGAAAACAGGGTTGTTCAAGCTGTGAACAATAGAGAAAAACAAATAAAGGAAGCTGCATTGTGATATCTTTCATAGAGTCACTGAAATGATACAAGGCATTGGCCCAAGATGGAAAAGATAAATAGAACTTCTGAGTTTATTAGCACAGCATCCTACAGAAAAATCTAATAGTCTTAGAATATGTTCTTTAAGAATCAGAATTGTGTCCCTATAATTTACGTACTTCGGAACCTGCTCTGCAGTAATAAATTACATTTCGACTCCAAGCACTAGTTTCATGAGAGTTCCCTACGTTTTGCAAAATATACTATTTGAAACCAAAAAAATCCTGTTTTCCTCAAAACCAAAACAAAATGGATTTTTTATCTTATGCTGCGTTCAAATCTCTCAAATGATGACGCAAGCTCACAGCAGTGTGTCCAATAGTTAAGATGTCCACCAGAGGGAAGTCTGTAATGCTGTAACACACAACTGCTAAGCATGGCCAGATCTTACCTGAGCTCTGTTCCACGTGCTGCTCTGGCAGGTCTGTGTGACACCCATACAGAAACATGAGATGCAACCATAAGGAGAGTCCTCAGATAGATAAAAAGTGCCTGGCTTGCAAGTATCACAGTACTGTCCTTCAACATTACGCTGTCGAGAAGACACAGACAAAATTATTTCAATCATTGGATGAATAGTACTAGGAATTCTATGTGACAAGTGTTTCAGTATGAATTAGCATCAATGATGAGCATCATGAGCTATTTATTGAGTGGATAAATAAACCTGTCATTTTAAATTTTAGCAGTTCCTTCATCAAGTAAAGAAGATACTAGCCTAACAATTTTTACATGAAAATGAATATAAAGTATATCTTTAATCATGTTCCTATACGATTAAGGAATATGTGTAAAATTATTTTCACACCTAATGCAATATAAGATCTAAGTTTTATTTATTTATTTATTTATTTTTTTATATCAAATTACTTGGTTTCACATCAAAATGAACAAAATCTGATTGTAGCTGTCTAAGATCATATTCCAGGGCACATTGGAAGGCAAACAAACACAAAGATTGGCCTGTCAATGCCAAAGAGTAGACTGGTCAGGCTGTCATCACATTGTTGCCAACAGCAGAAAACAAAACCCAAATGGAGATAATGACTGCTGCCACCCCAATGGCATTTGTAACAGGAACAATGATGATGATGATTTCACAGGACTCTAATGCGTTGTCAAGTGGATGAAAGTTTACCTTACACTCACAACGTCCAGTGGCAATACTGGTAAGGCTGGAAATGCTGCCTCTTGGGTCACACTTATCGATGTCTGAAAGTCAAACATTAGATATATAATGAGGGGATTCATGAAACCAGTTACATAAGGGAAATGTTTACTATATGTCACTGCAGGTTGATACATGACATGCATGTTAAGATCTATATGAATTCAATGGAGGTATTAGCTGATATGTGAATCTAAAGAATGTTGGGGGTGAATTTTAAAAATGTGAAGGGTACTGAAAGCTACTGTTTTATTTTGCTTTGTTTAGTTTTCAAGAAAGTTGCATTTAACATTCTCCTTTTACTTGACAAATATGGACTAGCTAACAGCTTTATCCAGAGAGTCACTCTTATCATTGATTGCAAACTATGCCTAGGTTATTTTGAAGATCCAGATCTGGATCTCATTTATGGCGGACATGGACATGAGCACTGTGATAATTGACAACAATATATCACTTTTAAGGCTCAGACTGAAAGATATATTTCAGAAAGTTACACATGTCAACTTTATAGCACATAATATTACAAATAATATGCCATCAAACAATGCATATTCATGAGTAATTGTTATAAACTAATGACATGAACTAGTTTGTAAGTGTCTTTACTGCTTCCAGAAAATAAGTTTTGTGTGATATCTAGTGTAGCATGCTGGAACATACAGAGCTGGTTTTCTCTTGATCTGCCCCGTTCATTTCTTTCACTGGATTCTGATCTAGATCTAAGATCTAGACCTAGACTTTGATCTAGGTACTCTTTTAGTCTCAGATTCAGAATCAAATGCATAATCCTGCTCACTTTCATAATCAATGTCAATATCATTTTGCATCTGATCAAACATATCTTTCTTCTGAGGTTCAAAAGAGTCTGTTTCTCCTTCACCCCATACATCATATTCAATGAAAAAGTCTTCAGAGTCTCAAATGATGCCTCGCATCATCGTCGCTATCAGAGTTATGATCCATCTCACTGAATGCCTCTAATGCGTAGGTCTATAGCGGTTACTACACTACGCCATCATGAAACTGTCATGGAATTTGAAGAAAACTTAGAACAAAATTCTCAAAAAATTCACAAAATCACCCCCAATCGATAAAAATGAAAAAGCATGACCTCTATAGTCAAGGAAATATACTCCAAAAAGCGTCCACAACAAGATTCGCAAGTCATGTTTCTTTATCCTTAGTCAAAGAGATCATCATAATAGGCCTTGAAGAGTTCCGTTTATAAGGCAGTATGAGGATATGTGAGGGCCAGAAGAGTTCCGGGCAAAGCAGTGAATGGGTTAAAAGTGATGTATTGTTGATCAATATGTTGAAGCTTGTTTAACCTCAAAGGGTACAGACCAGTGCAGCCCCCTTAGCCTTTAGAACCTCGAGGTACAACTACAGCACTCCTTTACTCAGATCCTGGCACTGGTTACCTACAAAAGCCAGGATTGAATACAAGGTAGCAACTTTCTGTTTTTGCGCTCAGAAGTTTACCGCACCAGCATATCCAGCAGATTTATTATGCTCTTATGTACCCTCTAGAAATTTGAGATCTAAGAGTCTTAACCAACTTTCTATTCCTCGTTCCCATATGGAAAAATATGGAGATTGCGCATTTTCCTATGCAAGGCCTTTAATCTGGAACGCGTTGCCTGCATGCATTTGTAACTGTGTGAGCCTAGAATCATTTAAACGACAGCTAAAAAACATACTTGTTCAACAAGCATCTATCTGAGTAGTGTTTTCCAGCTTTTCCAGAGAGAAGGTTATCAGTCATGTCTACAAACTTAAATATGTGTTTGAGATGTTTTACATTTTTATGCATGAGAGCATATCTCGGCTCATGTCTATATATCATGTTATAATTATGTATGTATGTTGTTGCTCCTGTTTGTTTTGAGACATATTTTGTGTGTGGCTGTAAAACACTTTGGTTCTGTAAAGTGCTTCAAGCCCTCTCGGGATGAGGCACTATATAAATGACCTTTATTATTATTATTGTTGGTCAATTATCACAGCACTCATGTTCAGGATTTAGATTTGAAAGGTTAAGTCACACTTGCTGATCTTAATATTCAGTATGGAAACACTGGTTCATTAAGTCATAAAAAATTCAGAATGAGAATATAACATAACATCACTATTATTCCACAACAATTAAAATAATTTTTTTTGTATGTTTTGATTTATGATGCTACTGCTATGCTAGTAACTTAATGTAATGTTATTCTTTATGCCAAAACCCACATTGGACTGACTATCAATTTTGGCTTTGCCCAAAACTGTTTTCATCCATTTTCTCAAGCAGCCAAAACTAACTTGCGACATGGGTGGAAAAACTGCAATGATGAGCTATCACAATCTAGATCATAAATACTGGCTATTTCTCACCAGAGGATAGGCGACACCTATCTCCAGGCACCATTGGGTTGCCTTTATATCCCTCAGCACATCGTTCACATCTGCGGCCCTCGTAACCAGGAGGACAAGCTGTACAAGTGATTTCACGATCACGTTCCAGGATGCAGGTGGGGCTAAATCTGTGTAACAATTATTAGTGTGTTATCAATTTTAACAATGTATCTAGAATTGAAATCAATAAATCCTCATCTTCATTAAAAAATACAACATCAAATGACGTATATCATAACTACTAGACATAAATTACTAATGGATGTGATCTATTTTTGCCTTTCAGCTACCTGTGGACAGCTATCTTGATGGATGGTACATTTTAATGTGGCAAAGATTTATACAAGTAAATTTGTGCTTAAGAAACTTCTGCATCTTTTAGGTACATGCACATAATATTTACCTACATCCATAGACAAAAAAGACAAATATCACAAGCTGAGCGGGTAGGATATCAAAACATCAGAAATCAAATTTCTCAGTGAGTCATCCATTATAAAAAATAAATTCACCTCTGTAAAAATTCTCATAAAGAAGTTATTTTCTCAAAAACAGAACTCTTGCTGTTAGTGTGGACATTGTGCATGCATACATTTCTGCGTGTTGTTTTATTTTTTTTTATCAAGTCTGTTAGCATTTTATATAAGATATGATATCTCAAAATTAGTCCAACATTAATACGCAGTGTACATCTCAACAGTACATGATCCTATTTCATCTCATCACTATCAGACAATCAGAATAAATGCTCCTTTCTTTGTATTTAGGAAATTAAGTGTGTGAGGGTTCACTGTAGCCACACAGGATTTACTACAATATGCATAACTTCCCACTCATATCAGCCAATAGCCTTCAATAGGCTTTCCAAACACCTCGCATCAAACTGAATGAAAGGCTCTCTTACACAGAATTCAGAAAATTATTTCTGTTTCATTACCAAACAAATTTTATGATAGTTTGCTATTCAAAAATGTTCCAGCAAGAGGCATGGAAAAGAATGTTCATGAATAGTGAAGGATGCAAATGTCGAGTTAATTGTCAAAAGGGATTTCATCCTAAAAATTGGAGTTTACTTACCATGGATCCCAAGACTTAACTTTGAGTGTGAACATCTTCACAGAAGAATCATATGTAAGAGATTCTATCACCAAGGTAAACTAACTCATTTCTTTTCATAAATTGCACAAACAACTCTGTACATAAAAAATCTGACATCTTGTTTATTTCAGCTTTCGCGCAGCAAATGTCCTTTAAGGGAAAACCAAATGACGAATACTAGGCTTACAGATAGAAAGTAAATGAAAAGTTGACATGGTCATTCCACAATATCTTTAGCCATTTGTTTCTAGATTTTGAGCTATGATGCAAAAGATCATCATCTCTACACAAGTTATTTCACAATTTAACAGTCATTCTTTTGGCTTTAGTAGTTGAATATTTTTCAAAGATGTCACAGTTTTGACTTTGAGTTAAATGGTTTATGTGCATTTTTTTCAAACTAGCTGAAAATGATTTAGGTGAGTGTGGAACGAACGTGACAAAATGCAAGTGTTGCACTAACTGATTTTCTGGGTCTGTGAGTGGGCAAGGACAGGGCTGGCAAGGACGTCCACTGCGAGGATCACCAACAAAACCTGGTCGACATTCATTACAGTAGGGTCCAGCTGTGTTGTCTCGGCAGTTCTGAAATATACATAGGGTGATAACATAATCATCATTAGCCACTCAAAAATAGATATGTATATAAGGCTTTCGTCCTGCAGTCTGTAATGTTATAATAGAACAGATGGCATTTATGAAGCATTTATTCTTATATACTGCAAACTCTGAGAGCATTATGCACTAATTTATTACCTCAACAGACCCAGTGGAGACACTCTGACATATGTCCTCAGTTAACAAGGAAACATACAAGGTGGCTGCCTATTAGATGTTCAATTCCTTTTCACTCTGACAAAAAACATTCTCAGTCTACAGTTGAATACCTATGTAAATTTAGGTAGAGTCAGGAAATGGATGTAAATTATCTTTCCAAGGATAAAATATCAGGTCCAGTTAAAATCTGAAGTAAGAAACTACTGACCCTGAGATCCACTGCTTAGCTACTAGGTCAATGACACCACATAACATACACACATAATATTATATTACAATAAATATCTTTTTAAGAATACACACCCTATAGCAGGGATGTTTACACTGAAATTCTAGATTTATACATGACATCAAACGTAACATCCAAAGTTAATCTAAAATGTCTTCTTCCATCAGCTCTGTCAAAATCACACACAGTAATAAGTTTCTGACTTGCTGTAAACCTAAGGATTATCTAGTTTATTGCCCATCATCTTTGTGACACACATACTGTTGATAATATTAAAGTATTACAATATGCTTTTGCCCTAAATATAGGATGTCACTGGGTTGCTCAGTACACCCTCAAAGGCATGATATTAAACACTATTGACCAAATGATAGATTTGTTGTTGTGCTGTCCCTCCAATTTGATCTATATGCAACAGTAGAAATATTCCAATATATTGCCAGATGAAGGGTACAAATATTAAACTAAAATACTAAATGTTTACATTATATAAGTATATATAACATAATTATGTTTGTCTTTGAAAGATAACAACCTCTATTTCTCTTATATGTATTATTTGTTTTTGTCCATGCCTTGTACATGAATGTCCGATTTGATGGTTATGTAATAGAAACAAAATAAGAATGAAGAAAAATGCACAAATTTTGATATCCATTTTTTAAAATGTCTTATCACCTCCCAAAGTTCAAATTTTCCTAATTCTGAAAAAAAAAAGAGATCTCAAAATAAATCAAAAGCTTTCTAAAACTTCCTTTTTTTTTCTTGCACTGAAAGTAAGTAAAAAAAAAACAACAAAAAAAAAACCTTCCTACCCTGCAGATTCCAGTGAAAGGATCACAATCATTGGAAAAACCATTGCAGTTGCAAGCAATGCATTCTCTACCGTATCGGCCTCGAGGCACCCTGTAAAAGCCTCTATCACAATCCTGCAAAGAAGATCACACATTCTCAAAATCAAAAGAGTGTTACTATCATTCTATCAATTGCAAAAGTAGTCTTTTCTCCTTGATCCGTATCTGAATAATTCACTATTTTATCATCATTACTGTTTTCTCAATAACTCCTTAGTTTTCAAGCTGAGCCAGTGTTTTTTAATGTGCAAATCATTATAAGAAAAATGTGTGGTGGGGATGGGGGGGGGGGGGGGATAAGGGCTAGGGCTTAAGCATATGACCTACTAATGTCATTTAAGGAACAACATCATATCATCACCACACTGCACAAATTGCATAAGCCATTTTCAGCATGTTGAAGAAAACACCATTTACAGCACAAGTCATTTGACAAGTTCATCTTGGCACAAATCTGACTAATACCATTATCAGATGGCACTGATGGCATCTGCTTGTGACATTCTCTCTACTGTGAGCAAGCAGCTCTTGGCAGTATTCTAATGAATCTGGAAAGGGGTATGGGAGATAAATAGACTTAGCTCATTCTGGATTCCAAAAGTTCATGCACGTTAAAGAAGGTTGCCCTGTGCTGGGCTGAGGCCATTCAGGGCAGAACCACTCAAGGATCCCGGGCCATTACTGGTTGGACAACAGTCCACCTCGAGCAGCTGTACTGACTGAAAGGGCATACTGATGCCGAACCTCCCAACCACTGGATAGTAGAGATATTGTGGAATTGGTCACTGGTGGCGGCGATCGATGTTACCCTTTCATCTATAGACTCGGTGATGCACCTACACGTACTCATCAAGTATGCAACGCCTCATTAGGTCTGAGATCTTGATCAGCAATCTCATCTAAGTCTTGAACAATCCCATCCTTCTGGCCCTTGCCCTAGTGCCAGTGTGTGCCACAGCAGATGTTAGCCTGTCTCTGTTGGTGGTCCTGTGTATTCTCCAGTGGCGAGCTGTCGAAGTCAACATGGCACCTGGAATCCTGCACACTTCTCCTTTCCTGTCCAGACTTCATAACATTTACATATTTGTGAGAGGGGCAGACGTGATGACCTGCTTCTGCTGCGCTTCAAAACACCTGAGCCCGGAGACCAAGACCAGCAAGGGTATGCTCCGTCTGTATGTTAGACAGCAGTAGAGCACAATCCAGGCCGGAGCAAGGCCAAGAACGTGTTCTCCCGGCCCACGCAGCCTCAGCAGGACCACCGTGGTGGTTGGTGCAAAGCTGCTGTCTCCCCCAAGTCTAGTAGCACGGGATGTCACCACCAATAACCCCTAGTGATACAGGGTGACCCACCTTCATTTGCATACCAGATTCGGCAGTTATACCGTTTCCGGCATCCCAGACACTACCACGGGGCGGTGAAGGTCAGATCTGGGCCCTATGGCAGGGAACCCACCGGCCCTGGCCAAAAATGGAACCTTAGGACAGAAACCTTGGAACCCATATGCCTCACGGATGGCTCTTTGAACATCCCCCAAGGGAGAGCTGTCTGCAGAGGCATCCTAGCAGCCGATGGCATGTGCTCATCTAGCACTTTATATAGAAGAATGAAAATCGCAACAACAAAACATGGCAATAACAATCACAGGTGTACAAAATGCTAGGCCTTTGCCATTACCTCACAGGAGTACCCAGTGTAGCCTACAGGACATGTACACTCTTCAACATAGACTGCTCTGCCCAGGCCTGTGTTCTGTGGCCCTCCAGTAGTCAGGAGAACATTACCCAATCTGCAGTGAAATAGTGACAGATAGCAAACATGTTTATAACGTATTTTCTTCACAGTATGACTTCAACTTTTATACTGTTTAATTAGCAGGAACAATATCTGATGAATGGTGATGTAAATGGTTCTATGTGATATGGTTCAAGTTTTGAGAAAATTGGAGTGTTTGACTTCATCCTGTGTGTTGGTATTGATAAACATATTTGGAAACTGTATTTGTATTTTAGTAGAAGTGGTACAGCAATGATGGAATGGGCAGCACATAGATACCCTTAGAATATAGGATGAACCAAATATAAAAAAAAAGAAAGACAAAAAGAAAAAGCTGACTTACAACCAAATATGCATTTTTACTTCTCATATATTACTAGCATTCTAGAAGGATGAAAAAATACTACTTTTTCTTTTGGAACAACACAACACTGTCTCCAAGAACTACTACAAATGGGGAAAAGTGAAAAACCAAATATGGTATGTTCTTTTTGTGAAATGCTATGGATCTGTCTTAAGAAAATACAATAGATGAGGAAAAATCTTACTGCACTTCCTTCACTGAACACAACAGACAGAAAAAAAAACATATAGTAAATGCTGTTGGCTAGGAAAAATCAAGGGGGTGCAAAAGCAGATATAGTGTAAGAATTGCACCAATGTTAATATAATACTCAATTCATGAAAATTATGAGAGTATTTATTAGTTAGCCTCATTTTTGTTATTGTTAATGTCATTTATCATAATAACATATGTTTCACAATTATAATAATACCTTCATTGTTAACTTTAATTTTCTTTTTTTAAAAACTGTATTTTTGCTAGGTAAAGTAGTAAACTAGTATTTTGGACCAGAGTGTGCATCAGTGTCCACTCTTGATTTGAGGTTTGTATGAATAACAGGGGCAAAAGTTTTGAATATTTGCGGGATTAATGCTCTGCTTTGTTATTGGATGTGTATGCACTATTGATTAGTTTGTATAAATAATGCAATGCGTATTGTTACACTTTTTGCATCCCTTGAGTATATGACCAAAAAGAGTATATTGTCCTTTGGAAAAACTGCAGATAGGGAAAATGAATGATGTCCTCAGGAAATATTACCAAATGGAAAGAAGTAAGGCTATCTTAAGGATACAAAAATACAACATTTCAGGATACAAAGACAAAATTGTATTCAGGATACAAAACAAGCATATGCTCTCAGTGCTTTATGCAATAATTTATAGCTCTAGTAGACCCAACAAAGACACTTGGCAGATCCAACAGAGACTTTCAAATACCAAGGTGGTTGCCTATTAAGTGCTCAAACTGACAGACAAAAAACAATACTGCCTTCAGGAAACCCTGCAAATAGACACTGACCTGATCCGAGACTGACTATTGTCATAGGTAGCTCTGATAAGAATAGTGGTGACATTTTCCAGGACTGTCATCAAATCCTCACGAGAAACATAACCAAAGATTGGTCTACCATCCGGGCCTACACGTTCCCAACGAGTCTGAAATGACAGAAACAAAATGTTTGATGTTCTGAAAGACTTCTCATTTCTTTTACAAATCTACCATCTGATATTTCAACGATTTGACACTACATATGTAAAAGCTGATAAAATTTACAAATTACAAGAAGTAGATTATCCATTCCTCATGAAAACACAAAACAAACAAACAAAACAAAATTATATAAACAGATCTTAAAGTTATAACTTCTCATATGGCTGTTATAAATGGTAAGTTTCAATATCAGTGCTGGAATTCTAGCTTGGCTTGTGGGATGCTGAACTTGATAACTTATTAAAGTGTCTTTCTGGCAAATGACACTTAAGTGACAATGAATTCGAGCCAGACTATTTAAATAGTGAAACAATAGATAAGAATTTCTGGTAATATGAACCCACTGATGATTCCAGAGAGATACTTAGATCATTTTGTTTATTTTCTACCACTGATACTGACCGTTAGCTAAGCTATATAAAAGCAATAAAATATCAGTCAGTGAACTAGCAAAACTGATTGCTCTTCCACTGTTTTAAACCAATCTAAACATTTACTAGTTCATTTTTTTTTTCAAAATAAACAAAAAATTATCCTATCATGAAAGGGTTTGTCTTGATATTTTATTCTCCCGTTATCAGGATCTACATGTCAATTTGTCTGTCTTTTCTATATTACTGTCTCAGAAATTGGTCTTCATGCTCACATGGGGATCTACTGTAAATGAACTTTCTGCCTACCTATCCATTAGGCATGACAGGAGAACCTAGTTCAAATCAGCAGTGCTTGTTGATGCTGAGAACCAGAATTTTTGGTTTTCTTGACCAAAAGAACTTCAGGGTGTCAGTTTTGACACGTTGAAGTAAGTTACCAAAATTTCAGTGGTCTTACGTCTGTTAGGCCTAGAATTTAAATCACAAAATAAAAGACAACAGTTTCAGTTTACTATTGCTTTCTTACCTCCACCAAGGGCACAGCGACATTTGTGCGGACACTGGGCCTGAAGTCAGTTTCAGATCTGTGGTACAAGGTGATGCCATTGCCCTGAGGAAAACAGCCCAAACCATCTCACTTTCAATGTATTATAACACAAACTGTTGTGATTACTTTGATGTAATTAGTAATTCTAATATCAATTCATTATTCAGATTCCATACATTATATGCCAAATTTTTCATGTTGTCATTGGACACACAGGATCTTAACAAAAGTTTGAGGAAAATTGTTAATTTGGCTATGCAATATTTTCAGCTCCTTTAGATAAACACCAAATCGACAGACCATGTAAAGAATTAATCTAATTAGTAATAATTTCATCAGTATGTGAATTCATGACATTTCTCATGCTGCCATTACTTTATGTTAAAAGTTATGTGTGCAAAATGTAACAGGAACTAGGTGGCTTATCAAAGTGATCTCTCTATAAATTTGTTAACAATTCCTTTTTTAAAACAATATCATTTATCAGTGTCTCAAAATTAAGTACAGTCTGTGAAGTGTTTACCATTCCAAAACTTGCATCTCCTATTTTATTACCCCCAATTATTTTGTTCCATTTGCTGATTACAAAATGATTTACAATGTTTTACAAGTACAACTGTGGATAAGAAACAAGATTGTCATAATGAGATAACCATCCACAGGAGGTTGAAAGATAATAATTAACTGTAAAGTTGTCATTTATATGTATCATGTATATATTCAAACTTACTTCAAGGATCACATCCACATCTCTGGTGGGACGTTCAGAACCATCAGTTTCGTAAAAGACAGTGTAAGTCAACTCGCCTCCATAACTGCTCAACTGTGAATAGATACAAAATAAATAGTATGATTATGTAAATAACATTATTTATATGTACAAAGTTGACATATATTTATAGATGAAAATTTCATGAGCTGTTTTCTAATGGAGGATAAAACATTACATCATGCCTCCAGCAATGTTCGATTTAGTTAGACATATATTTATGGAAGAAAATTTCATATTTTGAGACAATGATAAAAATGAACTGTTTTCTAAAGATGGGTAAAGCATTATATCTTGCCTGCAACAATGTACAATTTCCAATGGTTCAAAAACACTAACAAATAATTGTATTAGTATCAATGGCTGATCCTATTCAGTGGTCATTTTTATGATTAAATAAGTCATTTCCAATTAGTTTCATGTAAAGGACCAAAGATTTTATTCTTTTACAAACATTATAGACAGCCACAAAAAATATTGACTACTTTGTGGTATCACTCTAAATTCCCTGTAAATTTCTTGCTGCATCATAACAGGTACTCTGAGTATGTTTGATCGCAATGTGTTTCTTTCATTTTTTAACTCTAGAACTGCGACCCAGCCTAAGGGCTACAATGCGGCGCGCTGCCGGGCTTGTCAATCTTGGCACACGTATTTAGCCTCAGACTCCGCCTTGGCTTCGCAGTGACACAATGCAGGCCCAACTTGACCACCGTACTGATCAATGTCTTCCTTTAATCACTCCCCTTACCCCATGTTCTCTTCACATGTAATAATATTTGCAATGAGCCAATGGTAGGAGAAGGGATTGTATTCACAAAGACATGTCAATTTTATATGGGTGCCAATTTTATCACCCCTCATCACACAGACCATTTCCATTACAGATTTGTTCATAACCTGATGTAACTGCTTGGATCAAACCACTTCACATAGGGGTGTATTTACGTTTATGTTATAGAATCTCAGTGTAAACTGCAAGCTGTTATCCCTGTGACCACACGGACTTAGATTATTCTTATCAGATCAGATTGGCAAACATTGATGGGGCAGCAGTGACTACAAAGAAATATATACAAGTGATTTAATGATGGCACACAGTGAGAGCACAAGAGAGCTATCTGATATATAAACTAATAGATACATAGGCTACTTTAACTTTCATTCATAGCAATTATAGCTCACTTGTACTCTCAACAGCTTGATCGCTGGTCAATGTGAAACTTGCTGAGTGGTTCAAGTGGTCAGGGGAGTCTGCGTTATTATTCAATGTGATATGAACAAAGGGACTACATGTATTTGATACTTTTCTCATGAATCATGGTTTCTTTTGATTGTAGTTTCAGACCACTTGAGAGGACCTGAGTGGGCCATGTGGCCTTTGATTTCTATTCTTCTCTTCTGTTTAAGAGGATTTCATCTTTGGGCATGGAATTTCTCACTGTTCTACTTGGTAAAGCTTCCTTTATTTTTTGAAGGATTGTCTGTTAAGCTGCGCATACTTATTATGGCGATAATGTGACAAAAGTGAGGCCTATAAACCCCCAGTTCAAGTGACATGGTGAGCAATAAACGATGAGCATGCAGGGCTTTGCTTTACCTGTGGTATAAATACATGCAGCGCAGTTCTTGGGTTAATAAATGATGATTATTCTAAACTCCATTATATTTCTAGTGTCATCATCACAGATATTCCATTACACTGTGTTTCTTTTATTTTCTCAAAACACATGATTTCTCTAAATTCCCCTGCAAATTTCTTGCTCTATGATCACAGATACTCAGATTTCATCCACTTTTTTCAGTTTCTTTCACTTTCTGTTGAACATCATGACTTATGTTTGATTGTAAATTAACATCCTCACAGAAAAAATACTGAGGCATAAATATCAGGCTGTAGATCCATGGAGATGACAACAATAGACACATTGCTCACCCTCTTGCTCAGGAACTGTCTAGGCAAAGACCAGTAGTAGCTTCCGTCTCTCAGAGCATTATTGAAATCAGATACCTCAAATTCCCTGGCTGCAGGAATATACTGGACAAAGCTTGGGGCTGCTTCCTCATTGGTTGGTCGTCTGACGAGAGTCACACGGTTTCCAAGGGTGATCTGAAAATGGAAAGATGATTTTTTTTTCTTTTTCATAGTGAACAACTTAAAACTGTTGTTTGATAATACATGTGTCACTTGCTTTCTAAAAGAAACAATGTCTAAGTGACTGGAGAAACAATGGGCTCATTCTGAATTCCCACAAAACTAGAGACCTGGCCACATGGTATGTGAAATTGAATTGTTAACAAAGGCGTAAAATATCAAGTCTTTTCAATTAAGATGCTTGAAAAGTTCCTCCATCTTTTCCCTTGCCCTGTTTGTTATTATTTTTCCAACAGTAAGCACCATAACAATGGCCTAAATTGCCTTTAATTGTTCACAGGGAGATGTGTATCTCTGTCACATGACAACTCACAATGATAAACAAAATATTCACTTCCTCCAAGCACTGTGAGATTCTGGAGAAATCCATTCACACAGAAGTTTTATCAAAACAAGAGAAAACTATTCATAATTTATTAAAGTAAATGCCCTATAATACATCATCAAACATAATATTTCATCTCCCTGCAATGTCACTAACATTAAAAGAGCACCACTGATACAATTGCGATAACTAAACAATGTCCATTTCTTTCTTTTTTTAATTTGAATATCAGTGCCTATGAGCTCTAAAACCCTAACCACAATTTTTCTGTTTCATTTTGCTCTTGCCTTCCCAATAATTAACATTATTTGAACCCATCTAAAATAATGTAGATACTATGCACAAAATTTGTCATGGGTTAAGCCATTAGCAAAAGTTATTCCTACCCCTTTTTTTCATCCAAATCATCGATATAGTTCGTTATGTGTGTAATACATCAGTGGCTCATGCAGATCTACTTGGTTTAACACCAATATATCAGTATATTACATTGAAAGTGCTAAAAGGTGGCACAGACAGCAAGAGTTATATGAAATTCATTGGACTTACAGTATAGCTTAAGTCATCCGTAACTCACAGTACAAAGATGTATTATTATCTTGGAAAATAAATAAATTTTTCTCAATCCCTCCACTGTGCCATGCTGGTATTTGCATGTCCTACTGAAGACATAATGGGAACAATCTGCAAATATTTGTAGACCTACAAGTATGTAAAGCTATACAATTTTTCACAGTTCATACCTGTCATGTCTTTTTCATCATAATTGTTTCTAAATGTCGTTCATGGATGTATGACTATACATCTTGGTATGAAAGTGAACAATTTGATGAAGAGTTAATTATTACAAGCAAACATATGTCCAAACCAATAGACAAAGAAAATGTTGATATTTAAAACAATAAAGTTTACCTGAGAAAGTTGCAAATTGCTGCTGTAACAAGTCTGGGTTTGTCCAAAACAGAAACATCTTACACACTCCTCTTGCACTGTAGCTTCAGCATTAAAGTTGGGCACTTGACAAACACTAGTGTTACCTGGTTCACATAAAACAATGTTAATACTTGAAAACATCTTTAAAATCTGAACAACAATCAATAATCTAATTCAGAAGTTGGGAAACTTTGGCCTTTAGACCAGATATGGCCTAGCTAGTATTGCAGTACAGCGTAACTCCCACCCAGTTATTTATTACTGCATTCAGCCTAATTGAACTGTCACAAGACAGAATGAGGTTTGACTTATAATATACAGTCGAGTCCGCTTAAATCGAATTTGCCGGGACCAACCTAATGGGTTCGATTAAAGAGAGTTCGTCTTCCA
>JBCEWB010710634.1:0-17077 GCA_039654565.1 Peronia peronii | reverse complement strand
TTGTTGTTGTTGTTGTTGTTGTTGTTGTTGTTGTTGTTGTTGTTGTTGTTGTTGTTGTTGTTCTTGTTGTTCTTGTTCTTGTTGTTCTTGTTGCTGTTGTTTACGCACTCCATTACTGGTTATATGTACTTCAAAACTGTTACATTATTTGTAGGCCCTATTGCTGCATTTTCTTTTTTCTGTGTGTATGTGTATGTTTGTGTGTGTGTTGTCTGTGAAAGTATAACACGCATAAAAAAAAAATTGAAGACATTTGGTCGTAACTAAGAAGTGAGTGTCAGGTAAAGAGAGATGGGCCCTACTAGGTATCGCTGCCCATTTTATTCGCCCTATAAAGAAAAGATGGATTGGAATGGATCTGATTGAATCTCAGTGAGCAGTTACAATGGGGATGGAGAAGACTGTTAATTTCCATTGACAAAATGCCGTTTCTATCGCAGTGTGACTAGATTCCCATCAAATTCTAATTCATATTTATAACTTTCCACGATATGTATAGAGATCACCCACAGCATCAATTTATTCTCCCAAAACTGCATTTTTATGTCCTATTTATTCATGAATTTTACGAATACATCTACTTTATTTGTTCATGAGAAAAGTATTATAGCGTGACCAGTTCATACTATTAAAAAAGTGCCAACAAGACAGTTTTCGCTTAACTGAACGTTCACCATACATAAGCCTATGTTCGATGAAAATTCAATATCTAACAGATATCTCGTAGAACACAGAGCGCACAAGCTGGATTCCCGCGTAGAAATTACTGTACTTTTGATGTTCGCGATTCTGAGGGGGTTAAGAGTTAATCGAAAGTCTAGTTTTGATAAAACGCCCTTTCCTTGAAAACTCCTGCAATTTAATTTTGAGATCTTTCTTGCAATCCGTATCTCTGGTGATCACTATGCAGTTGTCAGAGAATGAACGGACGCTCTGATGGTCTTGTAAATATTGTGGAAAAAAAAAATCTAATTTTTGCTTAGATGAGGGGATAGTTAAATTATGATAAAAAGAATATTATTCTTTTGTCTTTGTTATTTATTTATTTATTTATTTATTTATTATATATTTACTTATTTTGTTCAAATTAGGTTAGTTGCTGCATTTTGACGTTTTCATGACACCATTTGATTAAATCAGTTCATGCTGATCCGGTCTGAATCATGTGCAGGGACAATATCTTTATAATTAGACCATCTTCATGCGGATGTTTTTGTTTTTTTTTACCAGCCCTTTTACATCCCTTTGAAGAAGAAAAAAAACCATCAGTCGTCTTATCATTTGCACAAGTTGATCACCAGAAAACAAATATTACTATGAGAAAACATGTTCTTTACACCATAAATTTTTTCGAAACTTTCCATGATGCACCTTTCAAGCAAAGAATACAAAAGTGATTTTGTCCTCTTTTTAAAATGCTTGTTCAACAGTCCTCTCTGGCAAAGAGAAACGATAGGCCTGGCAAAAAGCAGTCTCTATTAGTTATCGTGTGCCAAAGGCACGTTAAAGTTACTTTACCAAACTTTACTTCTGTTGTCTCAAAATAGCTATATATATAGTCCATCATATATATATATCGAAGTCTGATCTGATCTGTATCAGCCACTCGTATCGGATTCGAACCCGGGACTTTTAGTTGTCGCCGAGGTGCCAGGCGACCACTTATGGACGGCTGTCTCACTTTTATAGTTATGTTACCAGCAAACTGATCATGATGTAGTGCGCGAAGAAAGAGTCAATCAAATTGGCTGTTAGACAAATTGAGGTTAAAATACCTCAGATTTGTAGCTAAGCTTTCTTAACAAAACGTCCTTTGCAACCATAGTTTTAGCTGCATTTAAAAATGACTACTATAACTTTCAATTCATTATGAAAAAGTCACTTGTTGCATCATTTTGTTCTTTATAAGACCTGCATTTTGATCAGTATATATTTAAACAAAAATAGATCTAAAAAGGAGATGGTGATCTTCTCGAAACAGCTTTTCCGTCCTTTCATTAGACGTAATGTGTGATAAATTTTAGGAGGCTTCCCTCTAATCTTCTTTTTGGTAGCAACTGTTACCATTTATTAATTTACTTTTTCCCCTGTAATTTAATCATCAACACAACTGTTATTATTAAGGATGTCAGCAAGGTTCAAGAGGCTTTTAAATTCATAAAGTCTGTCACTCACAACGAACAATTTTAGTCCTAAATTTCCTACTCACCCTCTGTTTGTAGTGTTTTGTTGTTGTTGTTGTTTATTTGTTTGTTTGGTTGGTTGGTTGGTTGATTTTGTTTTCTGTACGCTCTTCTTTCCCGAGTCTAGCGGGTCCCTGAGATCAGTAACGCGCACCTCGCTGAATTCGGTCGATGACGTCTGTGGGCGGCCGCGCGCCGCGCCTGGTCATTTATTAAAAATATGTCTATGCTCTGTACAGAGCCATGGAGGCGTCGCAGTAGGGATTTCCACACCATCTCTCTCTCTCTCTCTCTCTCTCTCTCTCTCTCTCTCTCTCTTTCTCTCCTTTTTTATCTATTGTGTGCAAGGGCGTGTGTTTCCGCAAAGGTTTTGCCAGTTCATTGCTTGATGATGTTACCTGCCCACGTTTTCCTTTATTTGTCTCTTCGATTACTTCCTTCGATGATTTCTTTGGAGAGTCGTCTTAACCAGTTAGTCAGATCTCGTGATGTGAACGTGCGTGGGCCAATTTAACTTGCACTTTCTGACAATGATGAAGAGACTTTCGGCTTTGCCAATATTTCTTTGACTCATACTTTCATTGCTTTATGTGGATTGGATTTTGGTAGCTGCGTGGGCATAGTTGGAGGGGATGAAGATACATTCAGGCTGATCTGTTGCTGAAATGAACTGGTGTGTGGGCTGTAAATTCTGCGTATTCTCCTTTCGTTCATGTCGAAAAAAAAATAGAAAAAAGAAGAAAAAGATGAGTTTTGAGCATTTTTATCAGCAGGAGCAAAAAAAGTTGGCCCTGTAGCAGTGTACATGTATATGCAGGAGAAATCAGTATCAAAATATTGTCTGTGATCACTGGTATATGTAGAAGGGGATCTGTTATACACAGAATGTGTAGGATAATTTTCAAGCAAAGGTAGATAAAAAGGACTTGAGTGTAAGAAGACCTCTAGTTTTAGAAATGCTTTGCAAAGAGTGTTTCTTGTGATGCACATTGTTCTTTAATGGTTTACTAGTTTGTTTTTCCAGGATTTCAACCACGGCACATTCATAGCAACTCATGTGCGAACCCTTCCATTCACAATAGAGAAAAAAAAAAGAAAAACGAAAACGGGTCCAGCACAGTATTATTCAACCTGTTCACCGTGTGGTACGAGTTCGCTTACGATTCTGAGAAAGGGTAAAAATAACCCCGGGGTAATTTTCTAAAAGACCCGAAAAGAGAAAATTCATAGGACTGTGATGTAGAAGTAATTTGTTAGTCTTAGTGTTTGTTGTACTGGCATAGTATCACCACTCCTTGCATACAGCGTTACTGCAGGTGAAGGATAACATTATGTTCCTTCGTTATATGCGTACATTTTTTTTTCATTTGATTCAATGTGCCCTCTTGCTAGTGGGGTCTTTTAATCTCTTCCAAGATGTCAACAGTTTTTAATAAACTTCAAATAGGTGTCTCTTGCTCTGATATATTGTACTTATTTTAACTTCACCAACTAAATCTTTGTGTTTTAAACTTGACACGATGATTGATCAGACAGGTTGGGGAACAGATTCACTCATTCATTCATTCGTTGGTTTATTCATTCGTTCTTTTATTCATTCTTTCGTAGATTTACTCATTCATTCAGTCAGTCAGTAATTCATTCTTTTATCTTGTCATCCATTCAATTATTTGTTCATCATTTATTCATCCATTTATTCATTTGTTCACTCTTTTAGTCCATCATTTATTCTTTTATTATTTATTCAGTATTTTTTCATTCATTCACTCATTCATTGATTTAGTCTTATTTGTTCTCATTGTGTCGTTTACATTATTTAGTTAGTTTGTACTCACCAAAGTATATATATTTCTTTATATTTATTTATACTAACATATTTATTCACTTGTTAACTTTATTTATTTATATTTATATTACTTTCTTACTTACTTACTTACTCATTCACTGGGTCACCCATCCACTCATTCACTTTCTTCCTTCCTTCCTTTCTTCCTTCCTTCCTTCCTTACTTACTTACTTACTTACTTACCTACTTACTTACTTACTTACTTACTTACCTACTTCTTACTTTCTTACTTACTTACTTAATAACTTACTTAATTACTTACTTACTGTTCTTTTATATACTTCATAGATCCCGTATTCATGCCACAAATGTGATATGCGGAGTATATGTTATAAAAGGGAACATTGGAAAGTTGATCTTTCACCCATATAACCACATTTTCCTTTTTCCTTCCTTCTTGTGTGTCATTCAGTTTTAGCCTTGCTTGAATGGTAAAGCAGGTGGATAACCCGAGAAGGGAGAGAACGCAGCTAGAACGTCAGCCACTCGGTTAATAAATGGGGAGGTAAAAATTCACGATACTAACCTGAATTTATGCTATTTCAGTAAAGTTTGATATTTCATCTCTTTTCAGTGATGGCGTTCCTTATTACCAGAGTGGTCTTAATAGCTGTTCTATTACCTCACCGTATTACGGCCGAGTGTTACAGATCTTGTTTTGAAGGATGTGAAGAAAATAGATCACAGCCCATGCCAGATCACCCGAACATACCTCTAAGTCGTAGAGATCGTCGGAACAGACTGGATGTCATAGACATGATCCAAGCCCACGAGAATGAAAATATGTGGAAGGCTGACCTGTCCAATACGTTGATATATCCTGAGGTAAAAGTTGCCGGGGAAGGACAATTTTGTCAAGTCAGTGAGCGAACAGCAGACTGTTCCTGCATGTGTCTCCATAGCGTCCCACAAAATCTCTCCGCAGACATCCTTGAACTGGATCTCAGCTGTAATGTCCTAGCTGCCCTCAACAACTTTTCATTCTCCAGGTACCCGCTCCTACAAAGATTGAACATCTCACACAATAACTTAACAGCACTGGAAGAACACTCATTTTCCAATCTGTCCCAACTGGTCAGCTTAGACCTGTACAATAATTCCCTATCAATCAACAATGTGACCTTTCCTGGCGGACTTTTTCGTCCTATGGCGTCCCTGACCTTTCTGAGAATCAACAGGAACAACCCTAATCTCAGTGTGTCAGGCCTGGACTACCCGGCCAAGGCTCTCTCATATCTGGCAAATTTAGAGGAGCTTCACATGGATGGTTTGCCAGTGTATTATAATACAAGGTTTCAAAAGGAGTTCAGAAACCTGACAAAACTGAAAACATTGAACTTGGCTGGTTTTGAGGATGGTTACTGCGACATGCGTTACTTGAACAATAACACATTTGAAAATCTGGGAACACTTGAAATTCTCAACATTGCAGATTGCAAGATTACTGGCGCTTACATCCATGCAGGGGCCTTTTCTCCATTAAAGCGACTCAGAGTTCTCAATCTTACTTACAATGAGGACATTGGCATTCAAAATTTAAATAAAATCTTTCACGGCCTCCAGTTAGCCCAAAATTTGACCGATTTAAAGATTAACACCATTGTTAATCGGTACTCTGTGGGTATTTGCCTCGACAATTCTCTCATGGACAATATTCCGCAGAGTTTGACATATCTGGATGCAGGACAGAATAACATAGAGGGCATCAGCTCCTCTTTCATTGATCGAATGCCACCTGACCTTGAAATTCTAAATCTCAGAGGCAATAGATTTGTTTTCGGTGCGTATATGAAAGATCTGTGGAAAATGAAGAAGTTAAAACAAGTTAGACTAAGTGATGTTGGTTATGCTTATCGAATACCGAACGTGTACCCATATCAGAGGGGCAGAAAACCCAGCATATACACAGATCACTCTAACTGCAGTTTATATCTCCATGAAGGAGTGTTGTTTATTTTACAGCTGCCCCCAAATCTGGAGATAATCGCGATGAACGGTGCCGATCTAAGGTACATTCTTTCGAAGCTTTACGTTAACGAAACCAATAGTCTAAGAAGCCTTTATTTGCGTGACAACCACTTTCCTCGCTTAGAGGGTCCGTTTTACGGCCTACACAATCTCAGAAATCTGGACGTCTCCAGCAGTTTTGTCTCCTCTATCTCTAATGTCTTCTTCCAGAATCTGACGGCACTCAAATCTCTTAACCTGAGCAGTAATCTATTAGGAGACAGCATTAATAGCTACAGCGATGACAGTATCTTTTCTGCCCTCAAGGAGCTGCGATATCTGGACTTATCGTTCAACGACATTCAGTCTCTGCCAGAGAAAATCTTCTCCTCTCTCACTGAACTGGAGATTCTGAATCTGTCCAGGAATTCCTTTTCATCATTCAATGCTGACATCGTGGGACTGCAGAACCTACGCTTTCTGGATCTCTCCAAAACTCACATCCCACGACTTCCCCCTGAAACATGCAAAGCCATTGATGGACTAATCGCCAAAGGCATTAAGGTCAAAGTTCGTATGGAGTATACACCCATTGCTTGTAACTGTCACAACTATGAATTTCTGCAGTGGATGGTCGCCTCACCAGCCTTCCATCGCCGGAAACCTTTCCACCACTATTTGTGCCGAGAAAGTGACACCGTCAAGCGGTACATCACAGACGGCTATAACTCTACATTGGCTGTGCTCAAGAGAAAATGTGCATCAAATCAGCCGATCTTTTTCATCACAGGTTCACTAACTACCATCATGCTGGGCGTCATTGTCGGACTTATCTTGTATCGATTTCGTTGGAATATTCGATATATGTATTACGCTGCTTATCTGCACTATCGTAAGACTCCTCAGGGAAGAGAGCGTACGTTCGAATTTGATGCTTTTGTTTGTTACGCGGAAGAGGACATGGATTTTGCAGAGCATATCTTAGTCAAGCATTTGCGTGATCGTGACTTGAAAGTCTTTCTGCACCGAAGAGATTTCACAGCGGGTGAGTTTATATCCGCCAACATTGTTAAAGCCGTGTGTTGTAGTAAGAAAACATTGGTCATACTGACGAGTGCTCTAATGGAAAGTCACTGGTGTAATTATGAAATAGAAATGGCAAGAATGGAAGGTATGTACACTGGACGGCAGGTGCTGATCTTCATCATCATGGAGAAGATTCCTAAAGCGAAGCTGGGGAAAGAACTCCTGTATAACATCAACAACAACACCTACCAGGAGTACCCGGCCTTGCCAACAGAGGCGAGTCAGTTAGAACTCTGGTGGGATAAGCTGGCCAATGATATTCGAGCTTAGCGTTTCAGTCCTTAGTTTCACAAGAAGGCCATTTTAGAGCAAACCCAATCAAGATTGAGATAATATTTACTGCAAATTTCACTCTGGAGGAACCAATCCGATGTGAGGCGTTGTCAAATTAAAGAACATTGAACGCTTTTTATTTCAAAGTTGCGTTTCAATACTCTACAGCTTAAAACGTCCTATGAATGTATTTGTAACCAGTGAATACTTCTATAGACTCAAATCACTCTTAAAATGCATTCCAGTGCACTTTATAAATAATAAAGTCTTCCAACCGAATTCCAAACGACTGTGGCTCTTGTTCTGTTGTGTCACCTTTTCACAGCACAATCCAGCAACTGTTATGTGCAAAATCGTGGTTCGAAAAGGCGAATAGTATCGAGAGAATTCTTCAGCAATGGTACGAAATCCATTAATCTGGGTACCAACTCTACTGGAGAGGACAGATCTCAAACCATCTATTCTTTAGTGTGTAGATGAGCTTTTGGGGGGAGTAGGAGTGCTCTGGTAGGCTTTGGTGATCTTAAGTTTGAAATCTCTCTGTTTACTTGACTTTGAAAGATAAGGTCTATAGTTCGGGCCAATGAACTCTTTTTGAATCTCCAATGTGGAATTGAACGCTTTGATTGTTAAATAGTCTGAGTTGTCACCAAGTTGATGACAGGCATCCGACTCTTTTGCCTATATTGTGAAACACACTGTGCTTTGAATAATAAAGAAAATTAACATTATTGGTCGTTATTGTACAACTAATTATTGCAATAACAATAACTGAGGGGGTCAAGAAAAAAAATGGAGTAATTTTCCATGCATTCTGCTATAAAAGACTCGATGTTTTATGTCATTGCTTACCCTCTGTCAGCTACTGCCTGGACATTCACAAGGAGCCCATTGACTGTACTATTACCTTGCTGTATGTTTATTGTTTATAAGCTCTGTCTTCTTTTTAAATTAGCTATAGCCTTCAAAATACAGTTCACCAATATCCCATGTATTTCGCCTTGCCTCTACCGTAAATTTGCCTCACTTCTTGGTTTGACCCTGTTATGGTGGGTAGGAAAGTTATGACTAAAATCTTCCCTGTGAGTCTGTTGAACGTAGATGTCATCCAAATTATAATAATAGTGAGTAGTGTTAATGATTTAATGACGTAGGAAAATGCCTGACGTACTTCCGCGTTGGGTTTTTCCCGAAATCTTGTGTTCTACATTAGCTTGCACACAGTTGGTATTTTCCATTCCGTTTTCTTGCCATTTTTGGTGCCATTTGCATATGCATGTCATTGTTGTTATTTAGACATTTTAAAGACGACAGTGGGTGGGTTGGGTTGGAAGAGAGGGTGGGTGAAAACGAAGAAAAAAACGAATCAATGATTCAAAATAAAGACACATGGAAAAAGAGAAAAGGAAATGATGTAGTACTGAAATGTCAGCGCTTGTAAGGAAAAGCAGGGAGAAGAAATAAAATCATCCTTTCGGTCATGTTGACCGACCTTCCCAGCAAAGCAGAGGAGAGGATGGAAAAGACGTACTTCTTTTGTACGAGTATCCTGAGACTGGAAGTTTGGATTTGAAGTAGACTATGAGGCAAGATTTCTTCCAGTTTGAGGAGTTATTTCTGTCATCTTCTGACAGAATGTCGCATATTGTGCAGATCTGGGTCTAGTTACCTTTTTGTCAGATTCTAATTCCCGACGTCGGACGATCTTTGTATCTTGAAAAATAAGGATTTTTTTCTTTTCATATATGAGTAACAGATTGATTTTTTTCTCCTGTAAAATTTGATTTTCTGCATATGCGACGTAATGTCACAAGAGGGCAGACTTTGTGCCTGCAAGCTAAGGCAAAGAGACAAAGAAGGAAGATTTGAAGCAAAACTCTGCATAATTCGTCATTATAATTACTGGGATTGAAGTGAGAAGTTAACATTCGACATGCTTGTAACCCACCCAGAAATTTGCAAAAACAAATCTTAAGGGAAAGATCTCAGTGATTCGAACTTACTTTTGGGTCATTAAAGACTAACAAAAGTTTGGGCCAAATACTGAATCGCCCAAGACTATACGAAGGCTCCTGTGATCATCTTAAAATTATCACTAGCTGCACTGTACCTCAACCTTACGAGAAAAAGAGGAGGAAACCGTGTACAGTTTGTCAAAGAAGACGAGAGAAACTGCGAATTTTCTTTTTCTGTTTTTTGTAGGCTAAACGTGATAAGGCGGAAGTAAATTAAACCAACTTGAATGTTATTTTTCTCCTTTGAGATCCCTAAGACATGGTGGTTTTGAATGTATGAATTCACATTTATTTTATGAACGAGGATTGGAAAACCAACTGATGTATTGACAACGCATGTAACCTTTCAGTCCTAAGAAAGTAGGCTTAAATCGGCTTTCAGAGTGTGTTCAGTTTTGGTTCGAAGAATTTTTGTAGGTACAGATTTGGAATTTGGGAATTTTGCCCGGTCGTGACGTGTCCGCCTGCTCTTCATCCTAACGGGTGCCCAGTCCCATTTATCTTTCTTTTGACTCCAATGAGAAGAGAAACGAATATTATAATAAAACAACTACCTTTTTTTTATTATCATTTATTTTCCAGTGACTCTTTTGGGCTAGACATCTCAAGAATACCTGATAGCGAATCCACTGAGAGATATTATTCGATTGTTACCTGAAGTATGGGTTTGAAAACACACGATTCAAGAGCACATACGTATGCTAATAGATCATTGTACTAGTTTGTTCTTGATATCAGTCATTGAGTTCGGTCATTTTCATGTCTTTTCCAGACATCAGGGAGTCAGGCCTCTATTGACAGTTTTTGTAAGGGGGATTTGATTTTTGTTTCCTTTTTTTTTTTTAGATGGCCACCGAGCAGTGCGTGGCCTTATTGTATTATTTGATGTCTTTCCAACATTTTATCTATGACCGGAGTGACGTCACCCTCTGCTATCTTTTCATAAATTTCAATTACACATTCTTTTTTTTTTTTTTTTCATGCCCTATATATGCTTCTTTACTTCTTAATGTTTTGTAAATGTTACGATCAAGAAAAAAAAATACATGTAAGTATCTGACTAGTTTCATTCTAAATATACCTTTTTTTGTGTGTGATATTTATGTTCTGAGGAGCCAGAAAACAGGATTCTGAGGCAAAGGATTGACCAATCTTTTTTGAAATCACTGGGGAAAAAAATGATAGAAAAATCTGTCATGTTTAATAGGACCACGCGAAAAAAAATCACTAAAAACGCGAAGACGGACCCTGTTTATTAGTGTTTATTTTTAATTTTCATTTTTATTTGGTACTGATAACACGATTACTTATTGTCATTCTCTTATATACTTTATACTGAATGTAGCATGCATAAGCAATGTACTTGTATGAGTTTACATGTTTAAATGAATATTATACATGTATGTTATAGTAAATAAAATTCTTTTTCGTCTTATTTCTACCTGGGCCTGTGAAGAAAACCCATATGCATGGAATAAACTCTGAACAGATCTGTCAGAAAGCTGGGATGAGGGTAGAGGACAACCAAAAGTATTATTATAAGTATCTCTGCCCATTCTTCATCCGACTTTTAAGAAGAAAGGAGATCGATGAGTCATTGGGGTTGGAGGGTTGGGGAGGGGGGGGGGAGTAGGTTCTGATCTTTTCTATCCTCCGATAGGACTCGAGCTCGGGACACTTCATCGAGGGGCAGCTCTGTGCCTTTTGGGTTTCCCATCAGAGGCCACAATTCGTAGCTGATAAAATTTCGGTATAAAATATCAGGACTAACTGATACTGATGAACAGTAGTATACTGGGAGGTGAACAGTAGGCGAACGAGACGGGATAGATGGCTGGATGAGCGATAGATGGATGGAGGATTAGTGTGTGAGTGAGGGAATAAATGGATGGATGGATGGATGGATGGATGGATGGATGGATGGATGGATGGATGGATGGATGGATGGAAGGATGGATGGATGGATGGATGGACGGAAAACTGTGCATTAGAAACAACTCAACAAATCAATGGCGTCTGAGATGATTTAAAGAATTTTCTCGTGATCACAGTATCCAAGTGCGAATTCAGTCACTTCTTCCTTCCTTAATTCTTTCATCTTATCCCGTCATCTTTTTAAAAAAAAAATTCCTCATCTCCCTGTTGCTTTAACTTGAATAATTCTGTGATTTGAACTTCTTCTCTTGCATCTTATAGGCACTGTTGCCATCCATGCATTTATTTCACTAATCATCTTCAGCAGGTGCTAGAATATCTCTAACTCTCAAACGCGGTGAAAAGGCGCTATGGATATTGATCAATATAATGGTTTAAGATTATAAATGATACATAGTTGTAATGGCAATATTAACCATGAACCTATTAATTTACACAAAAATTATCCAATGCGTTGAATGACTGCTTCAGTTTTTATGTTTCTTTTAATTACTTTATCCTCTGATGCAGGGAGACAAAATCAACTATTACTGCGGCTCAGATGTGGTGCTACCAAAGGTAAGTATCAGTCCAATAAGTAATTTTCAGTCGGCTGCATTTCACTCGGACTAATTGACATTAAACATGACAATTGAAAATGGCATTCATTCATACACCTGTTTCTTCTTCATGCCTTCTTTCTTTCGATGGTATAATTAATTCTTTTCTTCTTCTTCGTCATCTCGTTTTTATGCTCATCTTCGTTTTGTCCATCTTCTTTTTTGTTCAACTTTTTTTCCCCATCCTCTTCTTCTCCTTCATTCTTCGACTTCGCCTTCCTTTTTGTTCATTTTGTTTTTGCTTATCTTTTTGTTCAACTTTTTTTTTTGTTCGTAATCTTCTTTTCTTGTTCTTCTCATTCTTCTTCCTCTTCTTCCCTAATACTTATTTATCTTGTTATTCTCCATCATCATCTTGTTTTCCTAATGCCGCCTCTTTTCCTGCTGTGCACATAAGAAGCTTACGCGTCAATCATATAGATAACAAAGTAGTTACAGCTTTCTATGGCAACAGCGAAATGACAATTCTCTTCCGTCTACCACCCGTGTAAACATTTCCCTAATTGGTTTCAATACGTTCTGATGATTTTCTCCAGAGCACTGGCCCTGTTGAAAACCCGGATAGGATACATTTGATCTACACTGGCGGCTGTATTCAAGCCCTGGGTGACTGGATCAACGATAACGCTTTAGTCATAGGGGGAGTAATGCTGGGTATTCTCTTACCACAGGTAAGCTCTTTACTAGTTACCTCGCCTGATGTGGTACATCACCATCACGTAATAGAGATTTTAAGACCATTAAAATTAATTTTTATGAAGGCCATAGTTAAAAGTCTTAAAGAAAGAAACAAGGAAAGAACAACAGAAAGACAAAACATAAAAGGAACGAAAGAGATAGAGGGACAGAGAGAATTAGAAAGAGAGAATGATTATAACAATAATAATTATTATTATTTTAACATTACAGTTATTAATAATGAAGATAAAATCGATGGCAGTATTAGCATTGTCGCTGGAGCTCTCACTGGTATAAGTAGCGAGTTAATACTATTAATGACGAACGTCTTTTGTGCAGGAGTCACTATTCTAAGATAATGGCAGACAAAAAATCTGACATGCGACATGAAACTGACATTTCCCCATATCCCCCATGAAAAGAGGTATCGGATTGCTAGTCAAAATTATAAAAGCTTAAATGGGATTAATGAAAGATTCAAATACAAACGCTTGAAAATTACTCCATCCATCCATCGAGTCAGGCATGAAAACGAGAAGTGTTCAAAATGACATGCCATTATTATCAGATACAGTGACGATATTTCTTTTTTTTAATGAAAACGAGAATGCATTGATCCATTGTCAACATAGAAAGAAAGAAAAAAGGGAAGGGAGGAGGGGAGGAGGGAGGGAAGAAAGAAAGAAAGAAAGAAAGAAAGAGGGAAAAAAGAAAGAGAGAAAGACACTCAAAAAGAAGATAGAAGAAAGAAAGAAAGAAAGAACGAAAGAAAGAACGACGAAAGGAAGAAAGAAAGAAAGAGTATGTTTTCTTTGGAGGTCCATAGTTGTGAATAAAAAGAAAGGGATGTTGTTCTTGTAATACATGTGCAACATATATATTTCATTGATAATGATGCACGAATAAATGAGCTCAGTTTGAGGTGAAAATATTGAAATAATGAATGAGGATGTGTATCATTGCCATCGTTATTTAATCATTGCTCTTTTTTTCCCAGGTCTTCGTGGTTGTTCTGTCAAGAAATCTCATCGATATGATCAATGTTCAGAAAAGCAAATGGTACAACTAAGCAGGAAATCAGTGTATTGTCAGTTGAAAAGATTTACTGCTGTAATTACTAATTTCTGCACGCTTAAATTTTGTTTAAAAATACTTGGCAAAACAAGTGATGCATGTATGAAGCTTATATATCGCAAGACCGAGCAAAATAAAATGAATATTAAAGAGGGTTTCATTGGGAAAATGGGAGATCTTTTTGACCAGCTATTTTACTTTCCTTTGCCTGGCATAAGCATGTGAACAAACAGTATAAATATCACTTCTGCACTCTTTGCTTGAAACTTACATTATTAAAAAAATCTGAAAAATTCATAGTATTAGTAAAATGGTTTTTTCATATTGTAATATTTTTATCTTTTGTTTTTCTCTTAAATTTTATATTAGTGTTATTATTATTATTATTATTATTATCAATCTTTCGAAAGACAAGAGGTAAGGTGATTTTGTTTCCTCTTTATACTCCTTGTTCAACAGCTGTTGTGGCTGACAAAGGAAGTAACTCGGTTGGTCAAGATGATTTTACTAATCATGGGCCCACATGAGTAAACTTTGAAGTGAATATTGCCACACACAAAAAAAAATCCTGGCTGCATATTTTTTTCACCAAGGGGAAATACACCGATTTTCTTTTCTAATGACACCTGTAATAGTAAACATGAACAATTTTACATCAACCTCATTTTACCTGGTTGCGTAAAGAATTGTAGAGACGCATGGTGTTCAACACAGAACACTTGTTTATGTTCATTTGATCTAAACTGTTCTGCAGTGGTCTCACAATATAATTTCATTAAACCTATACAAAAAGGTTATATCCGGTACAACAGTTTTATGAATTTATAAATCTCTACCCCCGTTCAAACCTTTCAGTTATTTTGTGAGATGGCCTTGCTATTAATTATCGGTACCTAAATTATTGAGGGGCTTTATAAGGGATTCTTATGTTCTTGCTCCTATAAGTTAAAACTAGTGGATTGATGATCTGTAAAATCACCCCAGAAAAAGAGGGGGAGGGTGAAAGGGGGAGAGGAGAAAAAGGAAAAGAGGGGTGGTGGGACATAGAGTTTCTGTTTTGTTAGTAGACAAATTTAAATGACATTTACTAATTTCCGAATTTTTATTTACCTTTTCAATTTGTTTTTGATGTCTTTTGTTGTTGTTTCCTGCTTTGTTGTAATAAATGAATAATGACAGATATATAGACCTCAGGAACAAGAAACCAAAACAAACAAATAAACAAACAAACAAACAAAGAAAAAAGAAAGAAAGAAATGGAACCACATGCTTGCTAGTTTAATATTTAGCTGATGAACCTCAGAAAAAAAGAACTTTAACCACATGCTTGACGGTTTATTAACGGCTGATAGGCCTTACAAACAAACTCTAACCGCATGCTTGGCAGTGTATTTTGTGGTTAATTATTGTTTATATTCTTAATTGCATAGATTATTTCATTAGAGCAGAAAAATCTTTTAAGTGTCTATGGCCTCTACGGATCTAAATCTTGCCGGCGCCCCGATGACCTATCTACACTATAAATCTGCAACAAAACCCACAAAAGGCTTATAACTGCTGAATGTATTGGTATGAAATTTGGCACACAACATTGTTGCATCCAGATCTGTGTTTCTACTTACATAAAGTCGAAAAAGCTTACCATGTTTGACGATAATAATTGAATAATAAACTCGCAAGAGTGTTTGGTCCGAACTGTACGTTCGATAGAATGACGCCTTCAAAACACCAAACACGTTTTCTTTGAGTAACATTCAGTTTAATCATCCACAGTACTAACATCGAGATGCGCACCTTTGCCACACACTTTAAGTCGCAGAGCAGTATCGATTTGATTTATAGGGCCTATATATTTTTAAAAATATCCCACGAAGGCCGTGGGTTCTCTTCTAGTCTACCTATAAAATCACAAATGCGATGTCAGAGATCCCGCTAACGTTTAGAAGTCCCAAAAGCCCAGTCTGTTCAAAGACTCTTTCTTTAGACTTTACGACTAAGTTACTTGCCAAATTACATACAAATCACTACATTTAGCCCTTAAGTAAGCAGTTGTCCGTCTTATATTGTCATTGTGCCTAAAATGCATTTTTAAACAAATAATAATAAACGTCATAATAGAAACACTGACTGCCCAGCAGTTAATTCTTTGTATTAATTCATAACGGCCTTTCATGAATTGTACTATCCTAGGCTTTTGATCACCAAACAAATCATGATTTTTCTGTTGCTTTTGGATGTCTTTTAGCGTGAAATTTATTATCAAACATCGACAAATCAAAACTTATATATGTAACATTAAACTTTGACAGTAACAGAGTTGATGTTTAGGTATAAAAGTTTAAAAGTTCTTATTTTTTGTTGCCATGTTAAATTGGGGTAAATTGCAAGTCATTGGTTGGAAACTGAAAATTTAGTTTTTCTTGGTTAGCAATGTTTAGATTTTATATATGAAATATATTTTATGATGTTGTTTTAATAATTCTTCTGTTGTATGTGTTAAACAGTTATACAGAGAAAACATCAGTGATTCTAGTCTGTTGTTCAAAATGCTGTTTTTCTCAAAATATTACTTACAGATCACTTACAAATAAACAAAATTTTACCAAATCCTTGTTGTATGGTGGAATAAGTCTCAGTCTTATCATATACGGACCATGCTGGCTCTTAACTGAAAACGGACTATCTTGTCATAATATTTAGCATTAAGCCTTGAAATATATCCAAAAAGATAGGTGAGACAATATCCATGTAATGATCATTCATTCATTCATTCATTCACTCTTATACTCTTTAATTTTTTTATTTATTCATTCATGCATTCATTCATTTTTTCATCCATCCATCCATCCATCCATCCATCCATCCATCTATCCATCCATCCATTGATCAATCAATCACTATTCAAACAATCACCAACCAATCAATTAATCAATCAACTATTCAGTCATTCAAATGTGCAGTCAGTCAATCAATGACGCAAACAATCAGTTAATGAATCATTTATTTTAATCATTCAATCATTTATGCATCCATTCATTCATTCATTCACTCATACAGTCATTAATTGTTCCCTTATGATTTTAGCAGCACTTCTCTACAGGGATTCGTTTTTGGGGTGATTCTCTTGAGCTTCAGCCACATTCTCTGGCCGTTTTCATTTCGTCTAGTGCTCGACAACAAATAATTTTCATATTTACTGGGGCTAGGAGTGTTCCGCTGTTTAGAATGAGGCTGAAATGTGTATACAGCATATTGATTTCGACGTCTAAGAAATAATTTGTAAATTGTGAATGTGAGTGTTCAGCTTGAGGGTCTATTTTTAAAAATGGTCAAGGATCCATCTGTTAAGAGGAGGGGCGGCACATGAAGGTCATTTTCAAAATGCATGAGAAATATTGAGTTTGAGCATCTTGCCTATGTCAGACATGGCCAAATTAGAAG
>JBCEWB010710523.1:0-13121 GCA_039654565.1 Peronia peronii | reverse complement strand
ATAAAACACACGCTTCCAAAGTCTAAATTTTATTCAATCTAGTCTAAGTAAAGGTGACAGAAACTTAGCTCTGAATAGCATTTTAACTTTTCAGTATGCATGAACATACATGTAGTTATTCATTAATGCCATGAATCTTGGAGAACAGCAGTGTGCGACAGTTGAGCAGATTATGCTCCACGCATCTCTAATTCTAATGACATTGTCTCACGTTCTGGCCAGTCTCCAGCCATCTACCACGCCCAAACGTTCTTTCCGCCCACCCTTCCCCCCCCCCCTTTTTTTTTAGTGCCCCCGTTTGAAAGCTCTCATTTGCTCCTGAGGGGGCGGTATCTTCCACTTTGGGAATCACTGATATAGACCATGTCATTTGGAGAAAGTTGAAAGGCAAGGCATAGTCAGTGACTCTTGGGCAAAATCGATCTTTTGCTGCTTCTGGGGTCAACAAAGGCGAGCGCTGTCTTTTGTCATGGGAGAAGTAGATGTGGGGAATTAAACGGAAGCAGGACAGGCCCAAGGAAAGGAAAGGCCAGAAGATTACACTTTGAGTGACAGAGCACAAAACAAGATAACTCACCCGCTGGTGCAAAAATAAGACAAGCAAAGGTTATGACGTCATGTGGCTTCTGCCCCTTTTTTACTGTGGCCCTGTCAAACTTCCTACTGGACTGGAGAGGAAAGACTGACTTCCATGACAGTATATTCATTATTATCTGTATCTGCGTGTGTGTGTTGGGGGGAGGGGGGGGGTCAAAGTTCCGGTAGATTTGATCACTGCTTTCGGGATGTAACTTGTCGATTTGATCAGAAAAATCATTAATGTCAACAGTTTGCTGATTTTTATTTATTTACTTACTTGTTTGTTTTGTTTTTGTTTTTGTTTTTTTGTTTTTTTTTTAATGCATCGAAAGACTAAAATTGAGGAATAGGAATGCATATAGGACCATACTTAGTTTATTTTATTATTGTTTTTTAAAACCTACATTGGGCATCTTTGCCATAGTTACTAGACTGACCTTGTGCTGCCTGTTCCTTCAGTGCCCCAGGGAAAAAAAATAAATTACAGAAAATAATAGGCCTGAAGTCTGTGTCATCCTACCAAAATATTGGGGATATGATGAAATATTCGTTTTTTTCAAAACTTTCAGTCTGTTCATCTGTGATCGTTGCATTTCCTCAGATGATGAGGACATTGGGTGGGAAAGCAACCCCCCCCCCCCCCCCCCAAGTGAGCTAATGGAGCTGTGATAGTGATAGATCATGGAGAACGGTGCAGTCAATGATTTGGGATCGAAAATCTTTTGTGAACAAGGAGTTTGAGGAAAAATTAAATGATTGCCACCACTCGCAAACCTCCTTTTGCTCTCCTCCCCCCCCGCAAACACAATCTTTTCTCTTTTTGTCTTACTTGTCTGTCCACCTGTCTTGCTCTCTCTCTCCCCTCGTCTGTTTCTCTTTCTCTCCCTCTCTTTCTCTCTCTCACATACGCACAACGAAACATGCACAGACATAATGATAAATGCCCGGAGTTCAGAGCCATTTTGCAAGAACAAGAAGTTACAGAAGATTAGGAGATAACGATTCACTAAAAGGCGGCATCTTTTCTTTTGCCTGTTTGAACTTTAGACGGTCCATTACGCCTCCGACAACTTTAAACAGACACATTTGAGCATTGGCTTCAAACGCATGGGCCCTGCTGCTATAGCGTTTGGTCTACTGAAAACGACTGGGGAGTTATGCATATAAACTTTCCAGGCAAGTGGCTGCTTACTGCCTCAGATCCGTGCATAAATCCACTTTATATACATCAGTTGTAAGCTAAAAAGTTTCTCATATAAACTTTCTGTTCATTGCCTCAGTCCTAAATCCCCCCCCCCCCCCCCCAATGTATTTCCTTAGTTAGGGATTTTCTCATGTAAACTTTTCATCTACTGTTTCAGATCACACACACGCAAAAATAAATAAATAAATACATTCTTTTCTCAATGTACAGTTGGGAAGTTTCTCATTATAGATTTCCAGGTACTGCATCAAATCTCTTCCCTCCTCCCCCCCCCCCCTCATTCTGTCTCTCTCATCTCTCATACACACACAGTTTCTCATAAACACGTTCCAGACCAGCATACTGGCTCAGACGACATTATCCTCTTTGTGCCCACTGTACACTAGCAGTATGGTTGTTGGGATTTCCATTGGTGACTGCTCACTGTCTCTCCAACAGAGGAGGCAAAAGATTATACAATTACAAGTCCTGGCTATGATTTTCATCGCCCGTCAGTTTTCCCGAGTGTTGACCATGGGACAAACACTTCCATATCTCCTGTTCTTGAGACAGTTTTACCGTTTCTTCGCCGGAAGCTACTCCTCCCCACATTTCAACGTCCACTTATCTCACCCTGGGAGAGCTGTGACCAACCCGTACAGCCTCTTTCCTCCTGGATTCTACCCTAGGGTCTGCAAGATGGTGCCACATGTCTGGCATCCTCAGTGTATGTCCTAGCCACCGTCATTTCCTCTCGTCACTTTCTTCGTTTGTAGGTATATGATTGTAGGCCCTCCCCCACACTCTTCATACTTTTTTTTTTTCAAGCCATTGCCTTGTGGGAATTTTTCTTAAGCCGCAGTTCATGTAAACTTGACAGGTCAGAGCTCCTACATTTGACCTTGGTGATCGTACGGGTTGCCGAACCACATTGTGGTATCCAATTTCATATTTGAGTTGATTGTCAGAAACAAAATGCCAGTGAGAATCTTCTTGTTTGTCTTCTCTATCTCTAGCTGCTCAAAGGCAATCTGGCCTTTGTTTTTCCCCTCTCTCACGTCGTCCATTTTCCTCCATGTTTGTCTGTGTCATGCACGCCCTGGAGGTCGGTCAATGATTACGATTTCACCTCCTCAAATGCTGTTTCCTGCTTGAATCTGTAGCATATGTTTTCATTGTGAAGACCGATTTTTTTTTCTGCTTTTCATAATAAAACAAAAAATAAATCAATGCATTTGTCTGTGCCATCTAGGTTGTCTGTCATGTCCTGAATCTGGATATTTGTGTTTAAGAGTAACCTCCTGTGCAAGAAAGAATTGAAAGACAGCTTGGCTTTCATGGAGAAACTGGCAGTCGTGGACTAAATAACATGGAAGAGACTGAAATACACTGAGTTCTCCTGGGAGTTTAGTGGAGAATTTCTTTGTGATTTATAGTGACTATTATGTCGCTTGGTTCAAGCTTGAGCATCCCCATTAATCCCAGTCCCGACTGAGAGCTGCGCAGGACGAATCCGGCTATTCGTAGTGGCATGAGGCAAAGGAGTCAGGGCATTTAAACATGAGCCTATCCAAGCCTCGGGTCCTCCTTTGGCAACGGTCATGCGAGGATGGCACCATTGAATTGAAGACACGATAATCCCTGTGTTGTAAGATGTGAGGGTGACCCCGGCAATCATCTTCTTCACTATTGTTGTTGTTCTATATTTGTTATTTTATTTTGTTTTGTTTTATTGGCCCTCACGGAGAAACTAAATAATTGTTCACTTTCATGTTCAACTCAGCTTCAGTGCCGGCATTAATTGATTGTCTTTGATGTGCCGCTGCCGATCCAACGCGGAGTTCATGATGAAATTTGCTAGCTGTGCAATGAACACAAGAAAGCAGTATGCAGGCTGTTCGTCTGGATAGTTCATATATTGTATTTTGAAAATTTAATATTCGATCCAGTACACATAGATGTATACAGCCACTTTGCCAAATCAGTGTTGAGACATTCGATCTGGCCAGATAGCTGGCACTAGCATCACCTGCTCCGACAATGGTTTGTCAGATGAATGGGCCAGCAACACTAGCTGACAAATCTGTTGTCATATGATGCTCTGAAGCACTGACCAGACAGACGAGAAAGTCTGATATCTGACCACATCATTTACCATTTCTTTATGGCAGTTCAGAAGGCAAAATCATAGATGTGGACTAGTGAATGACAGTTGTCAGCATCCTGGCGTCAGGATTCGTCAAGACGTGCATATCCTGGTAGAGGTTATGATTTTAACAATGTGGCATTGTTGTCCCAGTATTTGGGGCGTCGAATTCGGAATCGAATGGCCATGGGTTCGAATCCTAACGCTTCCCGACATTTCCCTTTGGGAAAGATAGTTTACGCTCACGTCCTGACTCGATCACGATCAAAGTAGGTACCTGACTGTAGACAAAGAATATTGTTTTTATACTGAAAGTGATTTGAGAACTTGACAGGCAACCGTCACTCATACTACCCAGGAAGCTGAGAACATGTCTCCATTAGTAATAACAAGTGAATCGATTTGTGCCTGTACTATAAGGGAATAAGCGCGATTTGAATGCAATCTTTTTTCTGATTCGGGACATTTATGATAACATTATATGATAACTCTTTACTGCAACGTTATGTTGAAAGATCGTAGGAATAGTCTAATGATCATGCTAGAGCCAAGGGGTGGCAGATGCGTGGACGTATGATTTGGATAATGGAGATAAAATAAGTGCAGATATTGTAGCCAGATATTGTAAGATAGAAAAATAATACCAGTGCCAACATTTCGAAACTTACGTGTTTTCACACAAACAAGAAGCTGAACAATATCAAGAATGGTCTAAAGACCGGCCAGCTTTTGTCTTTATCCACCATAACCAATTAGGCTTGTTCATAAGTCAATATCAGACTCAATTGACTTGTTCCAAATCTTTCAGTGCTCACCTGGTGATAGTGAACACTCCGTTTGTTTAACATAAGAGCTGTCACGTGAAAGATACGCCCAGCTCGTTTTTGTTTGCACTGCTTAACGCTCTGTGTTGTGAACAATTCTTATCTTATCAAACAGATACTGATTGTATGAGGTATTTTGAGATCGGTCACATCACCGAGGAAAATTGCTCACACGTGTTTGCTTTTTCTGAATGCTCATCCTTGGTCAAGAGCTACCTGCCATGCGCAGAACATGTAAACAAATCAACGTGTGAGCTAAAATCTCTCGATCATGGACCGATTTCGAAATACCTCATTGAAAAGACCTGATATTTTGTGTCATTGCTTTCAGTCCGAGTTCAGGTATCTCGTGGCCAACCTTTTCGCTAAGGAGAAAGTTTCATGTGGCCCATTTCCCGACCTGGTAACTTTCATCGAACTACATTGAAATTCAGCCAGCAGAGTGTGCTTAGGCATGAAAGGGCGGGCATGTTTTCTTGCTCAGGACACGCCCAGGCCATATGCTTGCGCACCCCTCCTCCATAGGTGAAACACAATGATATAATGTTCGTGAGAAGGCCTTTTCCACACTAAAAATTTGTGAGAATCGGCAGTTCTTTGTGCATTATAATATAAAACAGTGCTTAGAAAAAAAAAAGACAACAAACCAACCAAAGGCCTAACAGATAGAAGACAAAGCTGAAAATTTAACTTTGCCCGAAACTAAACCTATATGACTGTAAGCTTGCAAAAAAGAAAGAAAGAAAGAAAGAAGAAAAAAAAAAGTTAACAAAACTCGACATGTCAGATTTCTGGGCACTTTCTCTTTAGTTCCTTTCCCTGCCTCAGACACCACTAGTTTTTGGGTTTCAAACTTGAAAGTGAGTTAGCGTGAAGACAAAGATCTGGTTTGCCTGGCGTCTGAGAGCGCGGACTCAGGAGTTCGAGTACCGGCTCATGCACGTGAGGAATGCCAGCAGGCATGCCAGGCACGGTGCTCAGGAATGTTCCATCTTCCTCTCGAGACGGGCTTGCTTCCCTCTGTGAGACGGGTTGTTGGGGGCCATTTAGCAAGTATCTGGTTAATGGGAAGATTCGCCCTTAAAAGCAGATGAATGACACATAGATGTTACAGTCTTATTTTTCAGTAACAAAGGTAGCTTCTCTTTCTTATACTCAGTTCTTTGGAGGGAAAAGATAGACAGCATATCCAGAATTTTTGTAAGAGGTATTCATTCTCTTATTTTGTTATTGGTTAAAATTGAATGAAAGCGGACATGGCACAAGGAGGAGCAGGGGTTTCGTATTGTCCATTTAGGCGCCTGGTGCCTTTTGATTCTCGGATCTCTCAAATATATGAAACTCATTTCCAGTGATTAAGCCCAGATCTGTTAATTTGTTGGTTTGAAACAAGGCAGCATCTCGCATTTTCATGTTTATACCGCAGAATATGTTATAAATAATTCGGTGCTTTTAGGTTAATGTTTGCAAATTCTCTTGCCAAGTATTAAATAGTCAAGAGAGAACATCTGTTCTGACACTTTTCACTTGGAAAAAAATATCATTCTCTGCTATTCCCACCTTGTGATTCCAGCCAGGAGACATTTTCAGTTATCTGGCATTCTTATTAAGTGGACTTGCCTGGACTGGCATTCTTTCCCTGGGCTGTGGTATGCGCGGCAAAGTTCCGGGCATTCCCGCTAGGCCTGCAGGGAGGAGGTTCCAGATGCCGAGGGCATTCCCGCTGAAGCCTCGACTCTCAACGCTTTGTTGGCATAGCCCTGTTCATTATCTCACAGTCAGCCGGTCCCGGGTCTCTCTCCTGATAAAGTTTGCATGTTCCTCCGGGCTTCTTTTGATGTTTGTCCTGTTAGTCTGTATGTCTGTCTGCTTGCCCCAATGCACTGACTTGCTGGTGTGTGGCTCAACCGGTTTTATCTCATGAGACTGAGTCTGTCTGGAAACTGCTCCCGATGGTACCCAGCATGGGCGAGCAACACGTAACACATTATTATTATTATTGTTTTTATGACGATGACGTCTTGACTAAGCTATAAGGCTGTTTTCAGTGACAACATATCCTCAGAAAGATGGAAAGGTTTTGCACTTTCTGAAGGCAAAAGAATTTGGAAGTTAAGCTATTAATATGAGACGCGACACGGTGAAATCAGGCGCTCGTCAAAGTGAGGTGATCGGAGAAATCACGTGTTTTTCAATAGTAAACGAATTCTTATGGCAATTTCTTTTTCTTCATAGAACCCTTCTATATCAATCTGAAAATGCATTTCAGAGTTAAATTTATTGAAATAGCTTGAGTAAAAGCTGAAAAATTGTAATTTAGTGGCATGGGCTAATAAGGATTAATAAGGATTAACAAAAATGATCAGCCATTTTCTTGCTAAATTCAGCTGCAGTAATAGGTCACCCCCATCATCTTTAATTGCAAATATCTTGACTTCTACGTAAGTTAAAACAAAAAATTTTTCACACACGGAAAGGGAACTAAATCATCTTAACGGTGATACCAATAACTCTATATGCTCAAAATTTGACAAGCGCCTGATTTCATCGTGTCGCATCTCATGTTTGTATGTGTACATAATATATCTATTTGTCCATGAATCTGCCCCATCATTTGTACTCATTTTTTGTTATTCTGTTGTTGTCCGTGTAGTTTTCCCCATATCTCCACACCTCAAGGCATCAGATGTTATCTGTCACATGTCTATCACAACATCTTTGTAGTTCTTGTCTCTATAGGTCTGTCCTTTTATGTTTTCACCCTGTGACACATGTTTGACTACGTCTATGTACAATTCATCAGTGCTGGTGTTTTGGTCATCATCTCTGTTATCATGTGTTTGTATATGTCCATCTGTTGATTTTTATGTTGGGAATGGGAATGACTGACATCATCGGACAGAGCTGAGACTGATGCAGATGAGTGACAGATGCACTATATTTACCAGCAGTTATTTTGTGATTTGAAGCTATGCTTTCATTTCTTGACCATAAATAGACGTCATTATACAAACATGATTACTCCAGTTTCATCTGCCACTTTTAGAGTTAAACAGAATGTTCATGTCGTGTATAATATACTTATTTATACATGACATCTAATGTCAACCTCATGTCTGAATGAAATGTTAGTGATTTAACTATATTCAATTTTTTGTGAAATTTTCACACAATTTTCCTACAATAATGTACAGAAATTGTATAGGAATGTTACAGTTAATTCTTCAAAATCTAATCTCCACAGATATTGTCAACCAGGATCTGAAGTCAACTCTACGGGTGTTATACAACATCTTCACACGTTATAAGTCCAGTCATGGCAGCCAGGCCATCCCTGTGCAATAGTTCAACTCTTCTCTGACCACATAGAATTTACCAAATTTCTTTGGCTTTTTACTCTCCTGTTGCCTTACAATGATTTGCACTGCCACACTCTATACAGTTTGTCCATTTTTCTGATTTATTTATTTATTGTTGAATTTATCAGCTGTGACAGTACAGTATTTGTCAGAAATTTGATCGGTTTAATTTTATACTGGAGTCCACCAAACTTTGTTGAATACACATCAGCTGTTGTAGCATGTCTGACGAAATGCCTTTTCCGTAAAAATTTCTGTTTTTGAGAAAATTCAGATTTATTTTAGGAATTTCTCTTGTAACACATAGTGAACCAAATAGAATCCTTAGGTACAAGTTGATGCAGCAGGATGTCTTCCAATAGTGTGGACAATCAAATTTATATTTGATTAAGTGGGAAATTATAAAACTGTGATGAAAAAGGCAATTTGTCAATGTATGCTAGTCCTGACAAGGGCAACAGGTTTGGAATTTCTTCACATCATGAAATCTTTTCATGTTCACTTAGCTCTGTGGGTTTGATGAAAGTTAGATATAGAGCTGTTTCTCAAAACTTTTTATACAATCAGAAATGTGAGGTTTTGAAATCTGAAGTCTGTACTGTATATACAGTATGCAGTGTTAAAAACCTAGGTCAGTCTAATTGAGAAAACGTACTCAACAGTTGGATGTTGAATTTCATATTTCATTTTAAAAAATTGGAGAGGGTTGGGGGGTATTATATCCAAGATAAGAGCAAGACCATAAATCTTACGAGCCATATGATTTGTTGACATCATAGGCTTTGATCTGAATTCAGCTATGTGGGAAAAATAGCTGAGCTGGCTGTAATGCATGATTTGTGTTAGGAAAGTTTGAATATTGAAATATCACACATTACAACATAAATACGTCTTGTGTAACTGTTAGCATATGATAAGTAACCTTTGTTAAGGTTTTTATATATGCTTTCGCTTCTTTATCTATAACTTTGTTCTTTCTTCATTCTGCACAACTTTACACATGACTTGTATTCATATCGTATCAGCCATAATGCTGTATGACACTGACTGATAATGAGGCCATCATCAATACCAGGTAGTGGAAAAATGGCAAAAAATATTTTGTTTTTTTTTTCACCTATTATCATGAAATCATGAAGGGATCATCTTTTTGGCCTAAATGGCCATGTGTCTGTCCCACTGTGATGGTTGATTATACTGGAGTTATATAAATTTTTATAACAATTATATCTCATGAGCCACTGTAATGAAAGTGTTATATTAGATGCTTGTTACAATTGGTCAGTCATCGTGAAACCTATATAAATATCTATCCACTTTCATTTTACTCATATTATATGCTGTGCATACTTCATAATGCCAACACACTAGATCTACCTTCAGATGAATTATCGTGCAGCGGGTAATGACATCAGAAGAAAAGTGAGATCTTTCTTTGCAAAGACCTCAGTTTGGATCATCAAGATGAAATGAAATGTATGACAGCTCTGTTGCCTTTCAGCAAGTTCATTTGATAAACCAATATCATGTGATCAAAGAGGATATCTTGCTCCATACAGGAACATAATGCTTGCTCACTGAAGGCTTTGTGATAATGATACAGCTTAGTGCTGTGGGCGTGTACATCCACACAAGTGAAATGTTGGTCTGCTTCCAAAGTATAGTGTCATAAATAATGAATTATACATAGGCATATATGTCTACTGGTTGAACTATCAGTTAATAGTCTGTTGGCAAGAACTAACTGAAAGTAGATAAATCAGGAAAGCTCCAGTGTGTACTTAAGAGATATTACCACAGGGTACCGCATCAACTTTTCTTCATGACAGAGATCAACACTTAATCAACACACACCTAAAGGAATTCTTATAATATAATATAGTCAGCAAAGACTCCCATGGTATGATCAGCAAGCAGAATGTTTTTCATTGAGAGACAAAGAACAAATTTGTCATTGGAAAAGTGCTTGGTTCCATTATGAACTGTAATGTTACATAATTACAGTTAAAATCACTGATCCTCTTGGGATTTTTTTTTTTTTTAGATATTTTTTTTATTTATTTTTTATTTTTATTTTTTTTTTTTGCAACAGGTTGGAACATAGATTTCTCAATCCCCATATGAAAATAGGCAAATCATTGCTTGGATCTCCATAATTTACTTCATGTGTAAATTATGTGTGTTATAGGTAAGCCAGCTTACACATGTATTACAATTATGAATGAGAATATTTCAGTAATGGTGCTATATATGTTATACATTGTTTTCTATACTGTTTGTGTTGACTGCTGTTCTGTGTAATCAAATTTATTCTTCCATTCTGAGACATTTCAATCACATTTTTGCTCTGATAGTGCCTGAGTCTGAATACCTGAAAACAGTGATGAGAAAATATAGATCTACTTTTGGTGTAGGAGAATTCTGCGTCCCTCATTCAAAGAGGACGTTAAACCAGTTTGTTCATTGAAACCTGATTTGTAATTGTTTGACAGTTAACCCAGCAACTGAAAGAGACAATGCCCAGCACCTCCAATTTGAGCGTACAGGTTTTTGCAGATAGAAATGCTCTCTGGTAGACTCCATTTTCCTGTTCATGTAAACAAATATCTGCTGTGAGCTCCTCACTCCGATGTGAGAGATGAGTCATGCAGGTGAATACAACAGCCAGCACTCAGTGGGGAAGGCTCCCACCTTCCCTGACAAGTGTATCAGTTTTCCTTATTACCTCAGGCTTGGCTGGATAGGTGTGCATTGTTTGTCCTGGTGTTCAGATATGTCATCTCACATGCTGGCTGCCAGAGTCTATCATATTAGAAACTCCACTTCACTGAACTCTGTTGTCGGGTTTAAATCTAGTCCTAAGCTCTTCACTTGGAAATATATAATTGTATTAGTTTTATATCAGTCTTGTCTGATCATTTCTTCTTTGTGAAATTTCATGAAAAGGCTAAGGAGATTTGTTTCATAATTTATTGGTAAAATAGTCTTCTCATTGAGCAGTCCTCTTCATCTTTTTCTCATTATCTTTCTTTTTCTTTCTTGTTTGCTTTGTGATACAGACTTTTTCACTGTGTATATCTTACATTCTATCTCTCATCTTTTTCTGTCTCACTGCTCGTGTGTTTGCATGCAGTTTTTCAGATGTTGTATTGTGTTGTCTATCATTGCAACTATATTCTCAGATATATTAGTAAACGAAGCGTAGCTGTTCATATAGTAGTATGAATCTCAGATGACAATGTTGAAAAGAATGCTTGCTGTCTTTCCTTTCCACCATGCAAGAATATTTTAAATACCTTACCATACCCCTTTTTCATCTCTGTTTTATTCTAATGGGAATTACCTTGGGATGAATAGGGATCATTCATTGAAGGACAAAGGAGTGAATTGTGATGGAAGTGTGTGTGTGTATGTGTGTGTGTGGGGGGGGGGGAGGGAAGGTATTATAAAAGGCATACCTGTGTTTAACCCCTGCTACTTAATTGGTGTTCTCATTATATTTTTTGCTTGTGAGGGGAAGGTTACATATACAACCACATGAAACCCATTGACCCCTTCACTAAGGAGACTGGCATTTAATATTGCATATTGGACACCGTCCAGGTTACCCTTATCATGGCCTGTTGCCTACATGCAGATATTGATGGCATCTATTTACGCATTGCCTTACACTATCTTCGGACCTGTAACAGTAACAGTGAGTCGTCATTGTGCCTTGCCTGGAGTAGTGAGGCTGAGAGTGAGAGAGAGTCAAATCAGGCATGTGAAATCAGGTGTGTTGTAGCCAAAGGGCAGGCTGTACCACAGATTTAGAATAACCTTATACAAATGTACACTGTACTCTGTTCCATTTCTTCAACATTGTCAGTTATGTCAGGTTGTTCTTCCAGTGCTCTTTGCTTTGCTGGACTTGCAGCTGTGTTGTTTATAACTAGGCCATGCCAAAAGGAAATCCTATACTGCACTGTCTTCTCAACATTGTCTCTCATGAGACTGAGAAAGAGTCAGAGCAGATCTGAACTGGCTAGAGAGTGCCAGGAAATTGTCAGCTTCATCACTTTTCTTCAAACTTGTCTTCAAATTACTCTTCCAGAATTCTGTCAGTAAATTTGTCGTAGTGTAGTGACTTCGTGAGACTGAGAAAGTATCAAAGTAGGTATGAGCTGTAGGATGGTTAGGTGATGTCAGGAACATCCCTTCAGTTCAGCTTTGTCAAGTCAGGTTTGCTCTTCTGGTGGTCTGTGTTTATAGCATGAGACACTAAAGGTGTGGTTCTGTGGAACCTTTGTGTGGTGGAGGAAAGGTAAAAGAAGGCCAAAGAAGGTCTGAAACAATGGAAAGAATTCAGCTAGCAACATCACCTCTCGTCAGCCAGGTCATGTCGGGTTTCTCTTTCAGAGCTCTGTGCTTGCTGAACTTAGAATCTTATGACAAACATATTTGTGCCTTAGTGGTTTCATGAGACTGAGAAAGTGTCAAAGCTGGTCTGAACTGGCAACTGGTGTCAATATTGTCAAGAAACAGGCTGGCTGCATCGCCTCTCTTTAATTTTGGCACGTCAGGTTGTTCTCCACTCCTCCAGAACCTTGTCCTTACTGTAGACTTACTTGTAGAATGAGACAATGAACATATTATAATGGCTTCTGATACTGAGAGGAAGAGGCCGGCTGCATCAGCCTTTCTTCAGCATTGTCATGTCAGTCTTTTTGTTCTTCTGGCGTATTGTAGTTGGTCCCTTATGGCTTTATACAGTCATTTTATTGTCGCTTGATCATGTGTTTATTTGTATAATATACTTCGTATGAACTTCTACATAGTCAATATATAATACTATTAAAAATAATAATGATAATAAATTGATTATTTCAATAGAAAAAAAAAATGGGTGTTGTTTGTTTCTCTTGTATGTTTGTTCATTTTGTTTCCTTTTCTTATCTACATTGCCAAAATTCATGAGAAAGCAGCATAGTCGATCTATGCACCCAAATGTACAATGATACATAATGTATTATGTTACATAATATGGATCA
>JBCEWB010710412.1:0-17077 GCA_039654565.1 Peronia peronii | reverse complement strand
TATGTATGTATGTATGTATGTATGTATGTATGTATGTATGTATGTATGTATGTTTGTATGTATGTATGTATCTGTCTGTCTGTCTGTCTGTCTGTCTATCTATCTGTCTATCTGTCTGTCTGTCTGTCCGTCTATCATTCTGCCTATCTGTCTATTTGATTATCTCTCTGTCTTTCTTTCTACTTATCTATTACTTGATTTCCTGCCTGTCTATCTATTCGTTGTCCTGTCCTATCCGCCTCTTATATATCAATCGGATTATTTGTCTATTTGTTTGTCTGTCCATGCATAATTTGATATTCCCTCCACCCGTTTGCCTCTCTATTGGTACTGTCTGTCTGCCTCTCTATCTTTTTGTCTGCAAGATTCTGCCAATGAGCGAAAAAAAAGTATCTTGCAGGTATCAACAGTTGGCCTAAACAGTGGAGATAGTCTTCACTCACATCGAACACTTCCGACCTCCGATATCCTCGATTGGAATCCCCCTCCCCCCTCCACTCATCCAATTACAACCTTCCCTCATGTACTTCACCCGCACGCACCAATTTTTCTCTTCGAATTTCTATAGCAACAAATGATGAATCTCATTCTCTTTCCCATGTTTGACACGTCGTCGCCCCAGAATTAAACTGTCCTATCTACAACATAAAACTATAGGCCTACCTGTGTGCGCGATCCTGTTTATTGCGAAAGCGGGAGAAAGACATCCAGTAAGAAATCTCACATGAACTGTCCGATGACTCGCAAAATTCTTACCCCATATACAGAAAGTCCTCCCGCGCCTAGCGAGCATGGAATTGGCAGGCGATCGGTCGGCTGGTCAGGCACTCCGTATAGCTGCTGACAGCACGAACTCGCTAGTGACCAAACCGTCTGTGGCGACCACTTGGGACCGCTGACCAAATATTTTGACTAAAGATTTCTTTCTCGCAGTTCGCACCACTAAAAAAGGACCGTTGTTTGACCAGGGTTCAATTATGTTCCTCAATAGAAGGTTATTCCTTGTCTGAAATACCTGTGTGATAATACATGACAAGTATCTACAGTGAAAAAGGACAGGTGGTTGAGGTATTCACAATGGCTTTGGTGTCGTAATATTAATCATACACCGTACTTTCAAAATCATGAGTGGACATAGGAGTCGTTTCGGGCTTTGTTCAATACCACAAGACGGTACTAATTTGTTGTGGGCTAATATTGCATCGTTAGCGTTTAGAACTGTACAGTTTTATAAGCTCATATCCCTCCCTCCCTCCACCCCCCCCCCTCTCTCTCTCTCTTTCTTTCTCTCTCTAAATGAGTATTACTTGCATACTTTATGAAATGATTGTCACACAACGCCAATCCCCCCCCCCCCCCCTTGCACTACATCTAGGTCTACTCATTCTCTGTTCATCAAAAATAAGGGGTTAACAACGCATTTGTGCATGTATTACAACATCATAATACTGTATTATGTCCTGTTCGCATGATGCTGAATCTATGAGAGTCGTTATCTGCATATGATTCTCATCTGCATTGTTTGCTTGATTAAATAAATGGGTTCATTATGTTTAGCTCCAGTGTAATGTGTATAGCTTTCTGCCTATTCCATGTAATCTGACTCCACTACCATCCGTACTATCCACCAGGTACACACGAGACCTAGTACCTAAGGAATCCATTATCTACCTGTTCGTCCGCCCGTCCGCCATCCATCCATCCATCCATCCATCCATCCATCCATCCATCCATCCATCCATCCATCCATCCATCCATCTAGTCATCCATCCATTCATCCATTCATCCATTCATCCATCCATCCATCCATTCATCCATGCTTTGCTGATTTCGTATATCTCTGTTCTAAGTTGGAACGCTTTATTTTTAACGGTCTGTCATCGTAGACTTGCACATTGTGTATACTGCATCCAGTACGCTTGCATAATCAAAACATTAACACCGGGACGTTATTTTCTCAGGATACTCTTTAGTTAATGTTCTATGCTCGTTTACTGCAGTCCAAAATAGCTATGTCAGATGGCATCCAGAAAAGGGAATACATGTACCTAAGTCCTCCTCACAGTAAGTGAATAACTCTACTATTCAGAAAGGACGATTTCACAAAGGACTTCTTGATATCTGAAAATCAGTCACTGGTGATTTGAACTACACTTTATTTCGTTTGGCAGACTTCAGTCTGAGCTCAATGCCTCCAGCATTGTAAGAGAAGTTGAGAGGAGCAGATCTTGAAGATGATTTTGAAGACTGTTCGGTGCAAAAAAAAAATTTTAAATGTTGCCATCACCACCGATTTCGTCATGGTCAGACCTGAGAAAACACATCGGAAAAAAAAGTACAAATCAGTAATGGTTGACTTGCAGCTGAATATAACGTAACTCTGCAATAGATAAGAATCAACATTTTCCGACCGACTTAGTTCAATGATTTGATCGACTAATTCAGTGTCTTAAAATGACCAGAGGGAAATACTTATGATGAATTACATTGATACCGCCGCTGATATTGTTTCGTTGCATACAAATTGTTACAGTTAACCTGAAGGAAAGGCATAGGTTTTCTATAACTTTTACCCTTCTTTCTAAATAAGTTGTAACATGTCAAAGCTTTCCCCCTGACAAATTATTTACACGGCATTCCTATGCCAGATTTCATTGTAATCGTGCCAGAAACACAACAGCAGACTGCATAATATTTGTCATGAAAATGCTTCTCTTTACAAAAATGCAGTTAAAAACATTCTTTGAAAGAAAAAACAAAATATTGTTTTACCTTTTTTTTTTTTATCTCTACATACAGAGGAGTTCCCGCCACGTAGGGCACAGTCCGTCGGTGGAGGTTGAAAGGAAAAAAAAACAAACAATAAGAATGTAACGTAATTTCCCAGACAGAGTGCTCCGTTGGCTCTAGCGAGTTATGATAGATTGTTAAGGCTTAGAGCCTATACCGTAGGGGATGAGCACAGTATAAATGCCATCTATTATTATCTATTATAGCTGAAGAATTGTTTATTTTATTATTTCTGGGAATGTTTATAAATGCACAGCAAAATGAAATTTTAGTCTACAGGAAGAAAAAGAATGGGATCAAACTTTAATGCCGACAAATTGTCAGTCACCGGAAAAGTGCGGGGGGAGATATACATCTGATAACAGTAAAAACAATAACGCATATCCACAAAACAAACAGCTGCACATATGCTGTATGTCATTGGTAATATTGATTTTTTCGTCAGCCCTGTTTGCATATTATACCAAAAGTCTTTGTGTAAGAAGTAACACCTAAAACACATCTCATACGTGTTTGTGTACTCTCGATGTGCGTCTCTAATCCTCCAAGACCTTCGTGGGCCTTAGGCCATTGACCCATCTGTAAGATCATTAGCGGCTTTTCTGTTCTACTAGAGAATTGATTACTCTGAAGTTGTTTAGAAGTCGGCACAAATAATAGGTTTAGGTGTGTGCACGGATTTCTTTCTAAGATCAAACAAATAAATGAATTATATAATCTGAAAAATAAAACTGATTAAAAGTTTATCAGCCCGCATAATGGTTGAGTAATCATCTAAATGGCAATTTCTTTTACCTTTTGTTATTACTATTATTACCGGTATTGTTAATATTATTATTGTTATTATTTCCCCGTTTATTACTATCATCATCTTCATCATCGTCATCATCATTTTACGAAAAATGTCTTAAACTTTAGACGACTGTCCACCGGCAACTAATCAAATACATCAAAAAAGTTCAAAAACAATATGAAGTCATCGTCATCAATCATAGTCATCATCATTTTTATTATTATTATTTTATACCAGCTGTTGTTGTCATCGTAGTCTCAGCCGTCGTCGTTGTCATTGTTTCTGTTGTTGTCGTTGTTACTGTTGTAGTTGTTGTTGGTAGTGTTATTGTTAATACTGTTGTCAAAAATTCAGACTCAATACGTTCACTCTCAAGACATTCGACTCATTTAGAGATTAGTGAGCTCAGGACATCAGTGACACATCAAATGATGCGCAGCGGAAAAGAAAGATCCTAGCATTTACCATAACTGACTGTCCAAAACATTTGAATATTCTTAAAGACATGCTGATAATTATGTTCAGGAATAGCTGCCAATTTCAGACAGTCCTGTTTTTTTTTTCTTTGGCCCAGATAAGTCAAGATAGGGTTGATGCCCAGTGTCTATTATTATAATAGCATTAGCAGATAAATTAGAGCCATTGAACCAGATCAAGATCTTGCTTATTTGCTTAGGCCTTGCAGCCATCTAATCGTCAAGACCTTCAATCTTAAGAAAGTAGGATTATCTCGGTTTTAAGTTGCTGTCTGCAATTTTTGGTGAGAATTTTTGTGGGCAGAAATTTGGAATTTTTGCCCGGCACAGCGGCACTCCGCGTACTCTTCATTGATTTTAAACTGCCAAGGGTTCTTTAACATGCGCAACGTACACACGGGACCTCCGAAATATATTCGCCCTCATCCAAGAAGGCTAGACGTCGGGCTTCCCTACCAAGTCACTGAAAAAATGCAGATTTCGATATGTATCCTTTCCATCCCCCTATGGCGAGATCCGTGAGTCGAATCCACGACATGAGTTGTACACCACGGAGCAGAGGTCAAACCCACATGGCCACGGATCCTCCTCATCAAGACCTGCTCATCATTGACTACTCTTATATATTATGCATACAAGTGACCAAAGACCTCAGATTGTTGTACTTTGTTATGATACACTTCCGGTTTCGGAAAAGAAGGCAAACTGTAGCGTCTCGTTATGGCAGTTACGCCCCATTAGTACAGATAAATGCCATGGTTTGTCCTCGCAGTCTTTTCCCAGTACATTGTACCAAGGAAAAACAAAACAAAAACAGTAACTGGTAAAGAAAAAATATGATTAGACCAGACTATAATAGACCAAAGAGAGTGAACAGAAAGAATGAAAGAAAGAAAGAGAGACAGGAAGAAGGAGGAAAGATAGGAAGGAGGAAAGAAAGAAGGAAAGAAAGAAAGAAAGAGAGAAGGAGGAAGGGAGGAAGGAAGAGAGATAGGAAGGAGGAAAGGAAGAAGGAAAGAAAGAAAAGAATGACAGAAAGAAAGAGAGACAGAAAGAAAGAAAGACGGACTAGAAGAAACATTATCTTTTAATGTAGCTACACACATGTATCTCAGTCCCCAGTTACGTTCCTACAAAGACAGATAACCGTGTGTTCCACACAGTGACGCCGATGTACACAGCTTTACCCGTCCACAGGACAGCCTGTTTCTCAAATTCTGCTGCAATCAATAGACAAAACATGCAAAATCCTTTCTATAAATACGATTCTACAGTTGATCATGTTTGGAAACACTCGTTAAAGGGGTTTCTTTCTGTTTTATCCTCTCATTAAAAACGTCTTTTCTTGCTCGTCGAGTGTTACAAGGACCTAAGTAATTATTATCCTTAGATTATATAGACACATTTATATTCAAACTTAGAAAGAGACAGGAGGAAGGCAAAGGAGAGCAGGAGAGAGAAATATAGAGTTGGAGAGAGGAAAGAATAGAGAAAAGAGAGAGAGTGAAAGAAAGAGACAGGAGTGAAGCAAAGGAGAAAAAGAGAGAAATGGAGAGAGAATATGAGAGAACGAACGGGGAGAGAGAGAAAGAAAGGGAAGAGAGAAAGAAAGAGAAGGAGAGATGTTGAGAAGGAGACAATGAATGAATGAATGAAAAGATGAAGAGAGAGAGAGAGAGAGACAGAGACAACTCGACATGTCAATTTAGAAAAGAGTGTTGAACACATTCGTTACCATTATCAAAGACTGTAATGGTGTACAATCATTCTGACAAACGCAAGAATAATTAGACTTGCGATGATGGGGATTCATGTCCCTTGATTTCGATTTTTCTTTTTCAGGAGAAGTTTAGCACTTGTGATCTTTGCAATCAATCACTAATCAATATCTAATCTCAACTTAGATTTCATTACCCACACAAATCTCTCTCTTTTTCACTTTCTCGGGCCATACATTTGGCCAACACCATCTGCTTTGTTTCTGATAAGCTAATGAGCTACAATTTGAATGGTGCAAATTGAACGGCTCTCGTTCAAACAGAAGCAAACAGTTATCAAAATGATTGGTGATCTTAGATTAATGTTGAGAAACGGTTAAGTCTGCTATTTGAAAAAAAAAAAAAAAAAAAAAAGAGAAGACAGACAGACAGGCAGACAGACAGAAAGACAGACAGATGGATGGACAGAAAGATGGATGGATGGACATGGCTCAATAAATGGATGAATGGATGGATGGATGGATGGATGGATGGATGGATGGATGGATGGATGGATGGATGGATGGATGGATGGATGGGTGGATATTATATAGATATCTAATTTCTTGAAAGTTCTTCTTTAAAAATTTGAAAAACTATGCTGACCTGATAACTTCACTGTGCCATCATATCACATTTTCAGCTTGTTTGTTTGGGTTTTACATCATCGTTACGAATAGGCATCCTGATCAGAGATATTGGCAAATTGCAGGTCTCTTTTTTAGTCTAATTCTGACGATCCAGAGCAGTTCCAGACTGAACAAATGTTGATAATCAAACACGCTTATTCTAGGAAACAAATGCTGATCCCAAATTCAAACCCTATCTAGATGAAGTCCTATCAGAACTGAAAAGCTCTTGACTATACTCCATAAATAAAGCTAATAGGATTGCAAATTGAATGACCAAGTACAGTGCTTGTGACTTACTATAAGAGCACTTTGTGGGTAGAGCCTCATTAGTGAGACTACAATACAGAAACTATACAAAGAGATATCAACTAAAGGTAATATTGGCTACAGAGGAAAACAGAACATCCCTTTCCTATGTTCAACCTCCCATCAAAAGTTTGTAATTGCTAAAGTCAAATTGGGAAAATAAGACCACATCTTTTCCTCTTAGCTCTACCTGCAGGCTGTTATTAGGAAAAACAAAAGTCTGTTAGCCTCCTGCCACATACAGTACAAAGATTTCTGAAGCAAAATGGACCTGAGTTGATATACAAATAAATGAATCAACACAAGAATGAATGAGTGAATGAATGAATGAAAAAATGAATGCATGAATCAATCAATCAATCAACTGATAAATAAATGAATGAATAAATAAAAAAAAATAAATGAAGAAATAAATAATAACAGCAAAGAAAAACAGAAAAATAAATAATAGATAAAGAAAGAAAGAAAGAAAGAAAGAAAAAAAGAAAGAAACAAGAAAAAAATACATAAATAAACACATAAATAAGTAACAATGATTTTAGAGATTTTTTGACACCGTGTGAGTGAATGATTTTGACATATGAAATCTGATGGTTGACAGAATTATGAAATGAAAATGAAGAAGTTACTGTACCAAATGTTTTGTATTCAGTGGCTGTGCTCATCAAATATTCTGAACTGAAGCAGCATTTTGTGTAATGCTGTTAAGCTGGTGCTCATTGAGTTAAAGTTGCTTTGTAGCATTTTAAGCGATCATTTTTATATAGATTCCAATGACAATAGTTTAAAGAATAAAAAAAAGCCAAATCCAATAAAGACCAAAACCAAACCCCTAAGAAATGACTTGGGTATCTTCCTTTTATTATCCTTTTTACAAACTTTTAACAGGCAAACATCATTATGAAAGATTAGATTTGTGGCATGAATGGCGTTCCCAGTGAAAATCATAATTGTCACGGCCATTTTGTGCTTCCAGTGCTTCTTTCTGTAATTACATTCTCAGAGTTAGGTGTAGCTAAATCCAGTATGCATATAAATGACTAACATTCAGCTAATGTGTCAATGTGATTGCATTTGTATAGTTTGTGTAAACAGGTGACATTATATACAAAATTATTAGACTATTCACACCAATTTTTATAGTTATTCTTCATTGTAAAATTCCTGCTAATTGCTATTAGAAACTTGTATCACCATTTTTTCACACATAGCAGAATTTGACATCATGCAACATCAGACATCATGAATACAAAGGAGGTAACATCAGTATCAGATTCATTGCCTGGGACAATGTTTTCCAAATTCGACTACATATATAACTTTTTTAAAAATAGTGTCCTTAAATTCAGATATTTCAATCAAATAAATAAATCAGTCACTCACACGACTGACATAGATGCAAAACAAATCAACAAATATCCAAACCATCTTGAGTTCACTCACCATAATGAACATCTGGATTAACATCAGTGATGCAATAATTTGCAAATTTGCCATGAACCCCTGACATACTCACTTTGAATTTTAACCCCATGACTCTGAGCACGACCTGTGCGTCGCGGCACCATACTTGACTATGTACCGAGTGCACCCTCTACATCATTTTGCATGTTGATGTCATAGCATGTGGTGTAGTTTTATTCTTAATCAACCAATGAGATTAATACTATGACATCATGTGCCTTAGACGTCATTCTAAAGATGGCAGCCCCCATGGACATAGTGTGTTGATTGTTTGAGTTAGAATTTTCATTATGAAACAGAGTGTACTTCAACCGTCAACCTCTCCTGATTCTGACAAACACTAGGATTTGCCTTCTGCAGAGGTGATTCTGATGATAATGAGACTGATTCCATCATAAATTATCCAGACAGTGACTTAGAATCAGTGAGTGATGGTGAAAGTGATAGCTCTAGATCTAGATCTAGATCTACTTTGTGAGATGAAGAACGCGGATGTCCAAGATCGTAGATCTAAGATCAGGAGCCCAGGTGCATGGTCATTTAAGGCCCAGGAGGTCAGGGTTCATAGGGTTAAGTTTTGATTGTTCTAAGACTGGTGACAATTTCTCAGACTTTGACATTGTAACTTTACAAGCTATGGAAATATCTCATATGAACATTGAAACATATTATGTGCAAGTCTTGTAGATTTTCTCCAAACTAATATCACAGATAGTTTGGCTTGAATAGGAGAGAAGCAATAAATGACACAATTTCCTCATGTGTATCATGGAGCAAAAAAAAAATATGACATGAGTATGAAATGATTTTTTGAGAAGATTAATCAGAAATGTGGGTCACTGATATCTGTTTTCTTTTCTCCGAGCACTTCCTCCTCCCACTGAGACAACTGTTCCACAAATCCTCTGTTTGGCCTCATGGTTTTAGAGCAGCTCTGTACATGATGGTAGGCTTCCTGCAAATTAGATAAAAGCATTGATTAACACTTGACAGGCCAGAATGAAATGATATGATACAAAGTTAGAAATGGTTTCAAAAGACTAAACACTAAGAACATATTAAACATTTTAATTGTATGAAAAAATAATTTTAGAGTCCAAGCTTCTGACACATACCAACAGTCAGTCAGTACAAAAATAATATCTCAGTAAGATTTTGTTGCAAATTTGATTCTGTCTTTGGACAACACTACAGTCTTGTATTAAGAAGTTCTTTAGATCTTTAATTATGTTCTGTAGAAGATAAGATGTAAATTTGAATGGCACATAGTAAATATGGGAGGAAGACCAGTGTCTACAACAAAACCAGACACTCATTTAATCCAGCTGTTGCTTCAGACAAAATATAGCCATTTAGTTATTTGTTTGTAACATGACCTGTCATTCTTTGGCTGACTATGTACACTAGACAGCCAGAGATTTCATCATCAAAATTTTTATGTCTTTCAAAAATAGCACCTTTCCAGGGTAATTTTTTTTTTTTTAAACCAGCCATCCACCACTGTGTCACAATAAGCAGAATTTTTATCCTTTGCTATTCCATCCTCTCAGTTATATGCCATATGCTGTTTACATTAATTGCCACTATTCTACACCACCCCTATCTTCCTTCGCCCCCCTTCCCCCCCCTTCTCCACCCACATTCACTCCAACTGCTTTTCTTCCACTTGTTTTCCTCCTGAATTGGTGCATATCGTCTCCCCACTGCAAATATGTTTTGAGCACAGCATCTGTACTGAACTGAAATTCTGTCTTTACTTCTTATACGTTATTTCATAAACATTAGAGCTATATCATATGTGTAACATAATACTCACAGCCAGTGTCCATTTGTTCCGATGCATGAGAGCTGCAATCACCATGACCACAGCTCGGCTGACATTGCCACTGGCAAAGACTAAAACAGCAAATTCCTCCTCAAAATGGCTCTCTGAACAGGAATACAAATAAAGCCCTTTTGTTTTGACAAAAGTTTTTGAGAATGTTTTCTAATGAGAGATGTTTCTAATATTATGAAAGCATCCTATCATGATAACTATTCATTTTATGAATGCTGCAAGAGTGAATATAAAATGGCAAAATGTGTCAGAAGCTACAGTAAGAACATCTTGTTCTGCAGGTTGGGAAACTTTCTGAGCCAATGAACCTGTGATCGCAAAATAAATTCACACCATCATCATTGACCATACAATTTAATTTTACAAGGATTTTGATAGGCCTTGAAGAAATATTTTTATATTCTTCAACCCTCAATATCAACAATCCATATTTAATTGGGTCTGACAAAGTGAATTGTTCTACAAATTTTTTGTTGTTGTTGTTTTGAAACTTGATCCATAAGACGTTGCCTTCTCTCTCATTTCTTACTTTCTCACAAAAGCATTAGTTCCGTTTACCAACTCACTGCAATGGTGTCTCTTTATTGGACATCATCTTAAACAGAACAGTTTAAATGTATTCAGTCTGACTTCATTCATATTTCATCACTTTTTTCAATTACCTAACAGCCTTAATTTTACCCAAGATCTAAAGAAATTGTTTCTAAGATTACCTAAAAAGTCACAAACACTCTTGAAATGACTGTAGGCATCAGCATCATTTTCATCCTCAATTTGTATGTGTAACAAGTGTGAGCAAGGATCAGGGAAACTGCAATGAGGAAGATACACATGAATGCTGAGACAGTCTACAATACCAGCAGTACATAAATCAATACAATTAATGCATCAGCACAGTACACATGAATGCAACAGTAAGTAAAACTGTAATAAAACTAAATTCTAAGTGCTAACAGTATGTGTTCTAAATATTTCAGGAGCTAAAATTCTACAGCCTTTTATAAAATGTCTTCCTATTAACTAGTAGTGCCAAGAGTGTTTACCTTTCAAGGACGGTATAAATGACATTGTTCTCTCCACATTATTTTTTCATTCTTCTAAAGACGTTTTCTAGCATTAGATTTCTAATCTTTTCTTGTTCTTCTTATTGTTTATTTTTCTATATTCAAAACTGCCTGTTTTAGTGTTTACCTGCCCAGTACTTCAACGTTATAGTTAATGTAAATTAAGAATAATATGTGAGAGACTTTATAAATACTTAAATTTGGATGAAATAAAGTCAGTAAACATGAATAAATAATTGCACGTCACATAAATGAATGTTTCATATAAGATGTGATTTATTGCATGTCATTCCACTCAGTGCTAGCGTGTTATTGTCTAAAACTGTTGGCCTCACAAACATTCTATCAATTGTGAAAACTCACAAAGTTTCCGCCTCCACACAGCAGTTAATATGGCCTCTGATTTTGAGATCTTTTTGTATGTAAGACGCATTTCCTTGTCGCCAGTCACCAAGATAAAGTAGACCTTGGATGATCTCTATTGGATAAGGCTTTATATCATCTAATTCCTAGGATAAAGTGAAATAACATGAAATCAACAACAATGATGCCTATTTTTAAATGGGAATACAGATAAAAAGCAATACAACATCTGAATATAAGTTAAGAAACAAACTTAAAAAAAACATAATAACCTAAAGCCAGCCATATATGTTCAGTTGATTTGACTCTGTATTTCCTTCAGATGTATTGACACTAGTTCCGGGGTCAATTCAGCTGAACATTTGAACACTCCACACGCTCAGTTTGTCATGCTGTGTGACTCAGTTTTCTCTGTGTAGACAAGTGTAGACAAATGTCAATGCGAGATATTAGTCTTATTTGAGCCTAGCTGCATTGTGTGTAATTAAGCGAAGAAATAGGTGGGAGAAAAAAAAAAAAGGAGCTAACTAGAGTAAAGCCCATATGTATTAAACATTTGGAGGAACTATGATTAAACTCTGAAGATTTTCAGGACTATTTAAGAATAGTTGAAAAGGCCTATCTTTATTTGCTGAGCACTATATAATGTAGGACTTTGTTTAGAAACAATGAATATAGTGATGAAAAAAGCGATAAGTCCACAAGAGAGACCTACTGCTACTCTACATTTCCTGGCTACAAGCATAAACTACAAAGACTTTTAAGTATTCAACCTGCATTCCTCCCTAAGCACTATCTAGAATACTATCCGACACAGTAATCTCATCAGTAGGGTCTACATATACTAGATCTAGGTCTAGTAATAAGGGTAGGAATAAATATAAATTGCTATCTTTTTTATAAAGCATTAAATCGAGACATGCATGCGAAGGCCACCCTAATTTCGACACGCTGATTCCAAATCTGTAATTATTTTTTTGAGTTGAGCTATTATTTACAAAATAAATTCAATGTATTTACTCTCCGCCTGAAGCGAACTTCAAAAGAAGCCGACAACATCTGGTCATGCTCAGCTTTGGCCTGCAGAACTGCGCAAAAAATATCAGGCATCACCTGATTTGCTCAGTTCGGGATTTTGCAACGATGAAGTTGGTCTAATTTCCCCCTACACACACCATTCGAATGGTGCAAACCCAGACTGCACAGTTAGAATGGAGAAAAAACTGAGCATGTATGGCCAGCCTAAGGAATGGTGAACAAAGTGAAGCATGAATGATGAGAGAAAAGGAGGCAAGGCAGAAAAAGAGAGTATTTCAATTTCAATCATTCAAATTTCAAGTATCAACTGTATGTGGCAGGGATGGTTTACTTCAATAGGTTCAGATTTATAGACAACGGCAACGACCAGGACAGACCACCTTGGAATCTTGTACTATCGCAAGATTTGGCAGTAAAAACTATTTCAAAAGATGTGCCACAAAATTTGCTTCTGGTAATTAAAATTTATACATTTTTCTGAGCTGTGGTACAACAAGAACTACATGACCTCATTTCTCAAAAACACTTGTATGACATACATGTCATATTTCTATTTGTATAAACCAAAGCTGAATTCACCAATTTGTGCATCAGAATGCATCATCTCTGCAATCTAATTTACTTATACCCTCTAAAATGCAAGATTTCTTGAAACAAATGAACAAGCACCGAAAATGTCAATGTTACTTCTCTTGCCATTTAGAGGTGTTAACAGATGATGGTCATCATTTGGTATAGTCAGAGCATCCTCATTGACTTAACTACTTTATACACAGAAAATAGATACTGCCACATACCCTTGGTGTGAATAAAATTTTCTGTGTTCTCAAAAATGGATAAAGAGCAGAAAATTCCTCATAGCCACCTGTAGGGAGATACAAATAACTCTGAATGCATTCTGGTTAATCACATACAAATTCGCCAACATGTTTCACAGACATTCAGTTACCTACACATGTCACTGCAATTCCACAGTTTAATCACTGTCAACTGTTTTTTCAGGAGACATCACTTTTACTTGAAACACAAAAGCCTGCTAGAAGTTTTGGTTTTATTTACCAAATGTTTCATCTGTCTGTTACCGAATTAGTACAATGTTCTTTTTTTTTTTTTTTGAGTATCATGAACATAAATTTTAAAGACGGATTCGTATATAACAGCCGTCCAGTTTCACATATTGCCTGTTAGTCATGGAATTTAACTATGGCTTTGCAAAATGGTTGTGACACCAAAATGCTAGTTTTTTTCTTTTTGACAGTCTGTTACAGACTCCCTGTAGATTTTATCTCAGATTGAGGTTGGCAGTAGTTCATATAGCTTTCATTTTTGTTTCATAATGTCAGAAGTTGCTGCAATGAAAGGTTCCTGAAAATGAGCTAATAAAAATCTTGAAGACCTTTAATGGTGATATGGTGGAATATCCTTGTTCAACTACCTGACATTGGTTAAAAAAAAAAAAAATCAACTATCTTAATAATACCTTTGAGAATTTTGACAGTATTTCGACTGCCCATATCCCAAAATAGCTTTGCACACTCAATTGCTGGTGCTGTTGATGAGAAAAATCACACTGCATTCAATATAAAATTGCAAAGAACTAAAGCAAAGAAAACTATTATGAATCCAAATATACCAAAAAGATACTCTACAATGTATTTATGATAACATAACAGTCTTAAAAAAATTGGATGAGACATCTTGATTGCATAGCTTTAGTTTAACATTGTAAATGCCATTGCAGGATTTTGGTATAGCATGTGCAGTACAAAAAAAATTTAAAAATCTTTGAACCAAAAATGTATCAAGCAGTCACATTGTGGTTAAAAAAAAAAAAAGAAATTAAAATTAAAACCAAAACCAATAAAAAAACAACAACCATCTACAGCAATATAATAAGTTAAATATTTATTCCTTACTTAACCCAGCCAGTTCTTCTGTGTTGCTGTCATAGATGACAATGTTCTGTTTGCATTCCAGTTCAGCGTCATAAGGAATCATAAACAAGCCATTTTCACTCTGGATTGATGCAAGAAGAGGAATTATATTAATGTTTAATTCATAAACTAAATGAAATTTCCCTTAAGGGATGCATACGAATGAGAAAATAAAATAAAACAGAAAGTAAGATAAAAATAAGAAGAGAGGACGACTTACATTTCATATCTTAAAACAAGAAAATTAAACAAACAAGGTAAAAGAAGGTAAAACAAGGTGGGCAAAAAAGGGAGTAATGAAAGAAAAATGAAACTACAGTCACAAGTGGATAATATCTGCAGAGGACAAGAGTATAGTTAGATGGTGAAAGAGAGATAATGAGCTAGAGACAGAGAAATGTGGAAGACAGAAAAAAAAAGGAGATAAGAAAGCCTGAGAGTGAGAGAAAGCTAGTTAGAAGGAGCTGACTCTCATATAAATAAAAAAAAAATGAGCAGAAGCATCTTTAAAATTAACAGATTTTTTATTGCCCTTGTTCTTTAACTCATTCACTATGTAATTTTCCCCCCATTTTTATGTAATTTTCTCTTTCAGGTTACTTCTTCGAACCGACTGAAAGGTTCATCTGTGGAAACCATAAATTCTCAAGCCGATTAGCCAGCGCATCGTAGCAAATGAATTTAATAAGGCATGCATCATCATTATTCTAAAGATTTCTATCCATCATCCTCCCCCCAAAATGATCTCTGTGACAGTATTAGTTTATTCATGAAAAGGAGACGATGTGAATAGTATGCATTCATGCCTTTGATGCATAATACTTACCTTGGGAGCTTTTTTGGCTGTGACAATATGGCTTTCATTGTATTCACTCTTTTTTCTGGAATCTACACAATAAAAAGAAATAATCAATGTAAACTTCTCTACATGAATTATTATTGTTTTTGCAGAGACACAGCATTTCAATCCTATTTTATCATTATCACATTGCAATTGCTTGGCTGGAGTGTCTATTTCTGTCTAAAGTGACCACATAGTTTTAATTCACCCTATTTTATTTAACAAATCTTATTTTCATTTTCAATCACTATCAGCCTATAGTTCTATTAACCACAACTATTTCATGTTGGGAACAAGATTTCCTTGGCGACTGGATGTTGCACTATTGTTTGAAATTTTTGTATGTTACATTCTATATACGTCTTTCAACCTCCTGGTGGAGGTTGTCTCGACGGGTCTTTGTTAAAAAAAAATAATAAAAAATAATAATAATAATAAATAAATAAATAAATAAAAAATCCTCTTTTTCAAAAAAAAAAAAAAAAAGTAAAATAAATAAATAAATAAATTTAAAAAAAAAAAAGCTGCTTTACTTCCCTAGTCTTCTTATCACCAGCAGACTATCTGTCTACTCCCTATATTTTATTTTGTTGGAGATATGTGTTTATTGTTGTTTATTTTGTTTTCTCTCCTACTTCAGTATGGCTCGTATTACTATCTCTATTTGCCACATTGTTTGACTTTTTTTTGGTTCATGTTTTTATTCCTGCTGCTATTCCTATCCTATTGTTTGTGGACAGTTTTAAAGGGTCCTCCCATGAGGGTCTGAGGGTGTCACTACGTTGTTTTGGTCATGCGTGGATTCCTTACTATTCTTGTTTTGATATGTACTAGTCCCTATCGTCCAAATCTCCTACTCTATTTTTCCCTATTCTATCTACACAGGGATGAGCCCTTCGGCCTTTATTTCTTATTTCCCTTGTATGCGTATTTCAGAACATTCATTAAACAATACATTTATTTATTTGGACAACAGTTATTTTATTTACATTATGTACATACTGGGGAATCCCTAGGTCGAACTGGGATATAGGGTTCTATCTACCACCTCGTGTCTCTCGGCCGGCATGAACAACGAAAGACTCCTTAATTTCGTCTGTGTCCCCATCTCTCGAGCGGTGATGCGATGTATCTAACGGATCCACTTCTCTGATTGGGGGGGAACAGGTCGGACTACTCGGCTTCGCCAGTACTCCCAGGTTGCCAAACAGAGATGCTGCAATCTCATACCCCTGCTGGATTTCCATGTTGGTAGGATCTAGAGTCTCCAGCCAGCAGAGCGCAGGAGCTGCTCGGTTTCATATGTGATCGTCCATCTGGAGACCCCTTGAAATTTATAGATTTCTTTCGGTGTTCTTTCTTTCCTACTCCCCCCTTCCTCCCCCCTCCTACTACTCGTTTATATTTGTTGCTATTAGTATTTTACTGCCGGCATGGATTTCCTTCTATTCTACCTCCTTCCCTTTCCCTCTCTCTCGTTATACCCTTTTCCAAGTTGTAATTTATTTCTTTGTCTCCTCCTCATAATTCTCGTTTTGGTTTTTCGATTTCTCCCCTATTTACTTAGTTGTCAGTCTATCTCCGATCAAGCATCTCCAGTGTTGCTTTATCCTATTTGGCGAGGGTTGTTATTTCTGTTTTCGTTTATCAATATTCGCATCTTTGCTAGAGTTTTCTATAGTATCTGCTAATGTTTCTCATCCGTCTTTAGTTTAAAGATGTTATGCAGGATGTGGTTTTCTCCCCTGTTTGTCATTAGTTTTAACAGGTCTTCTCTTTCGG
>JBCEWB010710301.1:0-17081 GCA_039654565.1 Peronia peronii | reverse complement strand
ATGGATGGATGGATGGATGGATGGATGGATGGATGGATGGATGGATGGATGGAGGGAAGGATGGATGGATGGATGGATGGATGGATGGATGGATGGATGGATGGATGGATGGATGGATGGATGGAACCAACGATCTGTGAAACCATCGGCAACATCAATCTCATTTCAAGGCTATATGCTCTTTATGGACGTATAAATTACCTACAGATTTTTATCAACATGAATATTTCGATGCATTCTTCTACAAATCATGTGGACGGGCATAAGTAAACTATCACCGTAATAACAGATTAACGACAACAGTGACAATGATCAGATTATCAACTGCAACGTGTGGAACCACACCAAGGACCAGAAATAGAAGAGTATCCACAACAACAATAAAGAATAATTAAACTTTAAAACAATAATAATAACAACATCAAAAGTCTATCATTTGTGCACTACTTTATTAAGTTCATGGTGACATTCTTCGCCGTCATCAGGTTGTCATGTCAGATAGCCATCGCAATCTGTGGAATGACAAGAAAAGGGAAAATTTTTGACGATTGCAGTATTGACATGACAATTAAGAAACAGTCAAGGATCATGAGTCCATCAAGATGTCTTGAATATCCAGATAAAGACAAGCATCTATGGGTCAACTCGATACTTCAGTACCAGCAACAGACAAAATTATTGTAGTTTATGTTGGCACATGTATGCTTGACTAAATCAGAATCCTAATTGATTTTTCTTCTTGACTGACATCATCATCGTAATCATTATTATTGTATTGTGTCTAAAAATATAAGCAACTAATAATATATTGGCAACTAATCAAATTACATAAAATGAAGCAAATAACAATATTATAGAACTCGATAGAAAAATTGAACACATTGATATCACATAACCAAAGTTTCAAGCCCAGTACATGTAACTGGCTCTTCGTGAGGGCAAAAAAGAAAAAAAAAATCATTATCATTTTACTGAAATGCTTTAAAAGACTACAAATAGTGTCTATCGGTTAAGAAGACAAATAAATAAATTTTCAAATTTTCGAACCTTCTGGCTGGTTCTTTGGCAGGGAAGAAGAGAACGTGCATAGAGCACAACTATGTGCGTGTGTATGTATGTGTGTGTGTATGTCTGTCTGTCTGTCTGTCCCTATGTATGTTTGAGTGAGTGAGTCTATGTGTTTATGTTTTATAACTTTCCACCAATCACGAGGAATGTTCCCAAAGAGGGCCTAAATGAATCTTGACCCTCAACATCACGATAATTTTATACAGATGTCCTAAAACTTTAGATGGAATCGCCTACTGGCAACTAACTCAATACACTATAGGAAACAAACAATAATATGTAGAACTCGATATGATAAAAAATGGAAACTTGATGTTACTGGGCAAATTTTCGATCCTATTAGTTTTTCGTATTATATCTGGTTCAACAATTCTTGCTGATTACTTCCAGTTTTAGAAATACAGACAGTGTCCATGTATTATGTATGTGGGCAGTCCAGATTAAATATTTGAGGGTTTTGCCCATCCCTGCTTCACGATAGACTATTACAAAGATGAAGAGGAAGAATTTGGAATAACGATTTATCTCATTCAGATGTTATATCGTGATTGTCAAATGAGAGTGCAGAAGAGAGAGCACAATTCAAGATACGAGATCGATTCGTCACCCAGTGGAGCGTAGCTAATAACATGGACAACACAAGACCAGTGATATATAAAAAGCCCTAACGGCCAGTGTTACTATAATACACTTTAAATTACCACCTGACGATATCGATGTAAATATGGTGTGTTTCCAAATAACTTACCGGGCCGGGGTCCAGTTGCAGCGCCTATGACATGAACTTTCACATCCCTCTTTGAAAAAAGTAGTGGTTTTACTACATTCCATAAAACATGAATGGTAGCATGCGTTATGATTTCTCTTCTCCATACTGGTTTGAGTCAGCACAGCCACGAGGAGAATCACAGCTAGGAACAAAACTACTCTCATCTGCAAAATACGAAAGACTAAAAGGTAGAACATATCATCAGTATTTATGATAGATGACGTTTTTTTCCGATATTTCTCGATGGACTTTTCTGAAATTGAAAATGCCTGGCAATTAACAGCTGTTGACCAATGTATCGGGAGTTTTCTGGTCATTTTGAAATTTTCAGAAATGGGGAAAGGTGTAGATGAGCAGTGTTCATTTTGTTAAAAGTACGTGTGTCACAATGTCAATTTCACTGTCAATTTCTTTCAAAATTCTTCAAATGACTTCAAAGATATAATTAAGATGATAGTTCTCATTAGAAACTTACTACCCAAAAATAGTGTAGGAGAAGAAACATTCATTTCGTTACCGACAATTATGATTATGAAACAGTTTTGTGCACCACTCTTTTCACACGTGTTTTGTTCTAGGAGTGTTTTGAAGTGTTGAAGTGTGCTCATCACGGAACTAGTTACCTGAATTGTACAGCCATGTGTTCTGGGAATTCCAGAAAGTATCTGGATTATCGTCACTGTAACAGGAACCTTTAGCTTGTATGATCAAGAGCTGGAGGAGAGTACCATCGACTGCAGTTGACGGTTTAATCTTCGATTGAGTTGATTCTTTTCTTTAGAACAAGCACGGTAGCAACTTAATAAAAATATACGGCTGTGTTGACTTCACCGCAAGCGGAACATCTCATGTGTTGATTTGAATTTTTATCCCCGATCATTCAATGATACGTTAAAATAACAACGGATGTCTTGGTTATTTGAATTTAGCGTTGTGATTCCAAGGACAGTAACATGTTTGTAATAGTGTTACAAACAGGCTATATGCTTGACACATGGATTCTGTCTTTTGGCTCAAGCCTCTTACGTGCACCATAATTAGTATGACTAGACAAGGGCTAAAAAGAGAGAGATAGACGGGGGAGGTGAGGAAGTACATTTGTGTGTGAGAGAGAGAAACTATGTTATATATGAGAAGGGATAGCATCATGAACTGTGACCTAGCAAACACGCTCAGCCTGATATTTCTTCAGATTGGAGACTCAGATTTAAAACATAAAACGCACAGAAGTAAATTCAATATTTCATAAATTTGACTTCACGAATCGACTAGGTGTCATTTATAACTCTCATAAATTACTATTTAAATTCGATCACAAAAACCAACTATCGCTTCACCAGTCGCCATTTTGAAAGACATACCATGTGCCGAAGTTTGACACCAAAAAAAAAAAAGGAGCTGTTTGACGAAAAAGGGGGTGGTGGAAAAACCTGTTACTAATATCAGCATTTAAGTGATATAAACAGAAAGTAAGAAAAAAGGGAGTCCGACGCTGGGAATTACAAATCGGACTGGTTGAAGTCCAGCCTAACGTTTGTGTTGAACTATGGATGTGTTGATATGTTTTCTACTCCCCCAGTCACATTAATTTAAGTATAGCCGACTGTACGTCTGTATACTAGCAGAATTCATTTCATCGACGTTACAGAATAAGATCTAACAATTCTTGTAATTCCCATCTCAGATCTTTGGTAGCTGCCGAAAAAAAAACAACAATAAACTATCTTACTTTGCTGTTCTTCTCATGACCATAAAATAGCATAGCATCCACAATTCGTCATCATTGACATAAGTAAAAGTTGAATGGTAAACATGCTCTCCACTTGAATAAATGTCGTCAATATTTTATCTTCGTAATTCGTAGTTCATGATAGTCACCTAAGTGTCACTAGTATAAAATGTTAAAGCTGGACATACCGGTAATCTGTACAGTTACATCTAGATCTTCTGAACTAGTAATGATATTTGAGACGATTCTTAGTTTGAAAATAATAGAGTTTCTCGACTAAATGTTTTTAGTCAAACATCACGTCAAAGATATGATAAGCTACTTTTTAAAAAAGTAACTTCAATAGCTGCCAACCGTGGTCACTTACTAGTTTATATACTGTGCATTTATTTATTCCGCATCACGAACAGACGTTCTTTTCATATTATGTCAATCTTGTTCTTTTGACATGTAGAATTTCCATAGAAAAGAATCCAGGATTAGTAACGGGAATGTGATTGTGAAGAGATCATGCAGAGGGACGATCCCGGCTAGCTGTGACAAAGCCGCTGAGTCTCCACTATGAGAGCTTAAAGGCTTTCATTACTCAATTAAAAATAAAATGATTAATCTGTATACTCTAACCGTTATAACAGTTGGCGTTCGTATACGTGTACATAAGATTGTCATTGTCACACTCTCCTATTTAACAAATTGAATTGTTTCTGAGCATTTTAGAGACATTTAAATGTAACATTTTATCGGAGTGACAATAGGACATGAACAGGTTTATATGAATTTTCTACGGCTTTCTTTCAGAAGATCACCTAGATCTATGATTAAGTGATCATGATGAAAACTGTATTCTTATCGTCTGTCTATCTTTCAGAAAATGAAAAGAAAAAAAAAGGAAAAAAATAGAAAAGAAAAGACTGGTCGAACATTAACCTGTGTATTCGCATGGTAAATTATTACAGGTAACATTTAACTCACACACCAGTTGTTGATGGTGGGGGACCAAATGAAATCGAAATCTCATACTCACTGTGAAGACAAAACGTTCGGTTTGTAAACTGTGGAACTGGTGAATCAGCGGGTGACGAGTCTTATGGCAGCAGAGAGAACGTAGCAGATTTTATAGATCTGGTTTAGAAATTGAAGTTTCGCCAAAAGTTTATGTGTATGTGTGCTGGCTTGTTTGCATCTTTTGTTTTGGTTTTTTAAAATGTATATGTATCCTTTACTCATAAAAGTAATTTTATCAATCTGGCCTTTGACAAAAAAAGGTTGAACATTAGTTATCTAGTCATTCCACACTCACTTCGTGTGGGCGAAGTTTATTTTGCTTTTGAAATCAGGGGATGCAATCTGTCCATCTCCCCTCCCATTCTTCCCTCCATCTGTCTCCCTTTATCTGATTAACGCAGATAAAGTATCTGCTTTTTATGTAACAGAGATTGTTTTTTACTAATCTGCTTACCTCACTTAGCTAAGCACAAAGATTGTTGAATAAACTTAGTAAAAATGGAAAAGACACTGCTTGTTTCTGTTTTATACTTGAAAAACGGTATGAAGCTTCTGAAAATGTCATGATGTTTGAGGTTTGAGAAATGTTTTTTTATTATCGGAATTTCTCAGAATTATTCATGATTTACGTTTTAAGCAAATAACCCAAATATGATGTACCAACACCGGGTTTCTCACCGTGCCCATTTTCTTGCAAAATGTGAGTTTTCTTTAAAGACATTATGTACATACAGTATGTGCATTGACAACCTATATCATATTTTTAGGAGGGGATGGGGGTGGCATCGTCCGTGCCCGGGGGAACGGGGGGGGGGGCGGTTAGGTGTCTTAGTCTCGATATAAATATCTCCTGTTCAAATCCAACAGGGGCATAGGAAAGATTAGAACTTTTTTGTCTCTATCCATGTCTCAATGGTGCCTTGGTTTCTTGGGTAGAGAAGCCTGATGTCTAATTGTCCAAAAGACAAAAAGGCAAACATATGTCGGAGGTGTACGTAACACACCTTGGCAGTTAAAAATTAGATGAAAAATAAGCAACATGCTGTTATGTGGTCCAAATTTCCGAAATCTGACCATTTTGGGCATGCACTTAAATTTGAACTCGAGATAATCTTACTCTTTGGATTGAAAGGTTGCATAATTTACAACAACGTCACCAATAATAACACTATACTTGTCCTCAAAAGATATTTCCTGTCAGAGCTGATGAGACACAATATCCATGTATCACATATCCACATACACACAAGCGCAGACTAAAGCAATGTTACACCGCTTCAGAACAATGTAAACTCATGAAAAGCTGTTGCAACTTGATTTATGTAATATTCTCGATGTAGTTCTAAAGTATACCAACGCTAACTTCTGCCACACTTATTTAATGGAATATAGAGTGGTTACATAGAGCAATACCGAATTATATTTATTTCTGATATAGATCAAAAGGCCTAAACGTATATAGCATCGATGTAACCATGGTCTCCTCCTTTTGTTTTAATTTTTGTATTTTTGGAATGTACTTTCTTGTTGTTGTTGTTTTTCTCTTTCCATATTTTTCCATATTAACACACATTTTCCGCATAAGCTTTAATACAAAAGGGTTATAATATTGTGAATAACGTATTAATCAAAGTGGCTACAGAGTTTGAGCCAGATGGAATCAGTTGACAGGTAGAAATGAAAGCATGCCTATTGCAAGTATTGAGACTACAGAGTTTGAAAACAACATCACACTAATGCAGAAGAGAACCGTTTAATTTACTGCAGATTGTTTATAAAAACACTAGCATAAATTTAACGAGGTAATTGAGAATTTAATAAAAAGTGCAGATTGCTCATTAAAAACAAAATAAAAAACTCGAACATAAATTTCACACGGTATGTGAGTAGCATAATGAAAACTTACTGATAGACGGACGATGGCATTAACTTTCTAATTTTAATTTCTCTTGTTTCTCTTTTCCATGTTTGGTAGAGATTCGCTCTCTTTCGTCTATCAACCTCCTGAGGGTGGTTATCTCTAAACTTGGCAGAGACTACCCGCACAGCCAGACAGCGGTGGAGATTGTGTACCGGTTTTTTTTTTTTTTTTACATTCGGATGATTCGTGTTTTGTTTATCAAGTCAATTAGGTGCTGCCATGATTAATGTATCATCAGCTTGCTATGTCCTTTGCAGTTTCATCGTACCAACTGTTGCCAGCAATGTTTCCGAATGTCCTGAGTCGACTATCACTGCCACCGAATCTCTCACTGGTACATGATTAAATTAAATCTACATCGCCTTGGTCAGAGTCCCGGGAGTCCTCCAGGACCAATACAGTGGGGATTCTTTTTTTTCCGTGTGTTCAATCTTCTAAATGATTCTTCATTACTCTAGTTAACTGCTTGTTCAAAATGTCATATGTCTGGAAAAAGGAAGTAACAGGGTTGCTCATAAACAATTCCTTTCAACGGTCCAAACTTGATATTTCTAATGCCATTGTAGATCTAGTTGAGATTATTTCGAAGAAAACACCTTCTACCGTACTCAATGCCGTTGACGATATATGTAATTCAGCATATTTTTGTTCTTCTTCCTCTCCCTTTCCCAAGCAATCCGTATTTGACAAATCAAACTAGGGATTGCGTGGTCAAAATAAAAGTCTCTTGCCTGTACGCCTGACAGAGGAATCCTTCAATTCAAAATAGTGTCCTTCTGTAGGATCGTGGAAGTCCAACCATATCCCCATGGTGGTTGTGCTTTTGGCAGTGATAAAATGGCTGATGATTCTCCGCTAGAATTCTCCTATCAGTGTCACATACCCAGGACACCACTGCAAAATCGATTCTGTTTCATATGAAGTGTCGCGGCTGATAGTTTTCAGATTGCAAATGGCAAATGACAGAACTAAGACTACATTATCATACACTTTGTTATATTTCACAGGTGCAGTCGTTAATCCTGCCAGACATTTTTATTGTCTTGATCATAGTTTTTCATCACCATAAATTAACGTGTAATTTGAAAAATTCTTTCTCTAATTTATGACTTTATTTTGAAGAGGTCTCGTTCTCTTTTTTTTTTTTTCAGTACATGTATTCATATTTTGCCGTATACATCACGCTCTGGCTCTCGTAGCTGAGAACGTCTCATATGATACTACTCATATGATAAATATAAACTACTTTTCAAAAATGTCTGTTTTTTCTGTCTCTTTCTCCTTCTGTCTCCCGCTCTCTCATTCTCGCTCTCTCTCTCTCTTTTCCCTTTCCTGCCAGTAGACCTATAGTAAGCCATGCTAAATCTGCATTGTCAACTAAGAACAAGATTTCAAAGTTGGCTTGAAAAAGCGTATGTTATAGAAATAGTACTTAGATCTAACCTTCATTGTTTTTCCAACAACAAATTTTGAATTATTGTTTTCTCTTTTGGAATTTCTTCACTTTGATGGTCTTCTCTAGTTACTCGTTCTAGAGCTCTACATCCTGATATCTTTTGCCTTTATTGTATATTGTATATTAATGTGCTAAAAAGAGATAATAGCCATTGAAGAGTAAATGTAAACTTTAACTTAAGGACTACCCTATTTCAAAAAATGTGTAACTTTCTTTGCAATTAGCTCGGCCAACTTTTTTATTTGTTATTTTTTATTTGTGATCAGCTGTTCGGCTGACTTTCGAAATATATTTACATACAGTTTTACCTTGTAATTTTGGACACTACATGTTTCTATGATGGATACTTTTCTCTATGATTTGATATGAAGCGCAAAAAGTGTGCGAAAATCAGACTCAATGTTTGTGGTAAACAGTGATCTTAATTATCTCAATGTTGTCTTTACCCTTATTTCCGGGGTAAAAACATATGAAGTGGCTGTAACTTTTGTTATGTATTGTTTTATACGATATTTTGTATGAATTTTAAATGGGCCTGCCTGACCTGGTGCTGTATCATTTTCTGTGTTTCTATATTGTGTGTACCCATTATTGTTTGTTTGTGCTATATTGGATCATATGCGTTCCTTCAGTTTTCATTAGAATATCATCTACATAAACTATTCAACAAGTGCCAGCCACATGTTACCAACATTCCTGCATTATTTAATTCAGAGGCATCATTATCAGTTGAAATGAATAACTACAGTGCCAAGTTAAAAACAAGAACAAAAAGCGGCATAATAGCAAATCATTGCTACTGAAGCGAGGCGTCTGAATTTTGGCATGAATCCACTAAAAATTTATTACATTTCTATCGCAGCGGTAAAGTTTGCAGTCATTCGTTTGTATTCCCATTTAATGTACCCAGTTCCCTTCCCATGAAAACGTTTCGATTTCTGTTTAATTATATCCTCGGTAATGAAAAAAGTATCGTACATTGACAAAACATTTTGTCCCTGAAAAATTCCGTTTGTGGAAAAATAAGGGTCTAGTTGTGCCATCTGTCTTATAAGGGGGGAGGGGGAGGGGGAGGGAGAGGGGGGAGGGGCAGGGAAGGGGAGCCAGGAACCAGGAGGTGGGGGTCCATATTAAAGACTTAATTTTGTGTCCTGACCCTTGTTATAACAGACAGGCCAGTGCTGGTTTTACTCTAAAACAGCAGAAACAGATTAATTTTGATTCTCATTTGGAAATGAATAATTTTGGAACGGCCAGTAAGTTTTGTAATGTTTTCTGACATTTCGTGTGATCAGTGACTCAACCAATGTCCATCCCTGGCACTGGAGTTCATGATACACGAAGGAGATCTCTTGATTTTGATTGAGGAAGACATGGTGGCCAAATAAATCCTCCCGTCCCCTTCCCCTGGGACCATGAAATGACTCTAAGGAGCCCATATAATGATAGGGATCAGGATTAGGATTAGGATTAGGGTAAGGGAAAATATGTGCATAAATCCAATAAAATGCTTACTCAGACATAGAAGTCATGGATGGAACTCCAGTATCTGACATAATCTTGTTTTAAGATTGAAAGACATATCAAACACTTCCCGCCCCATGACGGTATTTTAGATGAAAAAATTTCAAAGGCATTGTTTTTTTCTGAACATATGGTTTTTCAGGACAAATATACCATCTTTTCTTTTCACTTCCCCATCAATTACTATAACATTTTTGCATGAATATGGAACAAAGCAATACAAAACAAAAACATGAGAGGCAACATGATATAATCTCAAGTTTTCAGAAATTTTAGATTATAAGATTAAAGTTACGGAAAAGCCTTGTTTTTTTCAAATTATATTAATATCATTATTACTATTATTATTATTATTATTAAAATACCTGTTTAAAAAGATATTTTCAGAAATTGTGTTGTAATTTTTTTAAAAGGGAAAACAAAACACTCATCTTTTTTTATATATTGAATTGAAAAATGTGTGCAAATTTTCAAGCAAATCAGTCCATGACTGATTACAGCTTTTGTTTATTTTTTTTCTTTGATTTCTTTTTAATATCGTTTTTCTTCTCCCTTGGAGATACTGAATTCAATGACAATGGTTAAAATAAAAATCACCTACTCCATAGTAATTTCCAAAATGACCCTCCAGGACCCACTCTCAGCCTCCCTCCCCTCCCTGCAATATATAACATGCAGTGTTTAGAGAACACCGTGAAGCAACAAGTGAGGCCGTGTGGAAAGTTTGAACCAACAGGTGTTGCAACAATTAAATTAATTCGTACTATTCTGATAAAACCTCATAACTTCAAAACTATACCCTTTTACTTTTCTGGCTCAATCTGTAGCACATAAAATAATACATATGCCAATGAAACACCAAAGTAGAACAACTACTTTAAAGTCTCCTTTTTTTAGATAAAATAAAACCTTATTATAACAACGAGATACAAGGCGGAAACAGTTTTTTGTCTCTCCTGAAAATCTCAGGCCATGAAAGTTCTAAGGTTTTATTAGACAAGTAACGTTATGTTTCAATTTAAAATTGTGAATGAAAATAATCAAATGCTGTAACTCATATGCTACAGAGTTAGTGAAAGCAGTTTTTTTTCTTGTTTTTTTTTTTCATTAGCCAGCCTCATCATGACCTTACATTATTTTGTAATTTTCTGAAAACTCTCATCATTTTATTTATTTACAGGTGTGTATTTCAGTATGGCATAGGATGTATGAGGTGACTTAGCATGCTGTAAGAATGATGTAGTACTCGTTTGGGCCACCTTTGCAAGGTTTTCACAACAGATTCCCTTTGTAAGTAACCAGTGTTATATATGTATTATAATTCTGCAGCACAACCCATAGAAGGCTTATGAACTCGAAAACTATTGAATGTATCCATTTGAAATTTGACGCCCTCACTGTTGCATAAAGAGACCTGTGTTTCTACTTACATAAAGCCGAAAAAAGCAGATTATGTTTGACGTTATTCCAAAAGGACGATAACAATTGAAAAGTAAACTCACGAGAGTGTTTGATCCCAATGGACTCGTTCTGAATCTCTTAGTTTAGTCACGTGATCAGGGAATTCCGGTTTCAATGCGTGAGATCGGCTTTACCCATTGCAGACCAACATAAAATGGTCCTATGTGCCATAATTGTGAATTTCTCAGACCCCCCTGCACTACGGCTATTTTATAGATCCTACTTCTTGTACTACTGCCCATTGTTGGAAACGCTCCACTTTTGTTTGGAGTAGTAAGGCAAAAAATGTCCGGAACCCGCGATTTCCTTGTTGCTTCTTCTAATGGGTCATTAAAAATGTCCGGACATGATGTCATCAATATCTGTGTTAGTACTTCGGCGAGGGGGGATAGTTTTCATTCTCTTTTGTTTTCGTCAACGAACAATACTTTTAGCCATGAAAACGAAATGAGCGAATTCCCTGATCACGCGACCATTTCGAGATTCCGAACGAGTCCATTTTACGTTTGATAGAATGACGTGCTCAAAACACTAAACACATTTTCTTTGAGAAACATTCAGTTTAATCACCCAAAATACCACCATCGACTTGCACACGCTTACCATACATTTTTAAGTCGCAGGGCAGTATCGGTTTTTTAAAAAGATCTCCCATGAAGGTTGTGGATTCTGTTCTAGTATATTTATTAGTTAAACTGTCATGAAAAAAGGTCCTTTTGTCATAGATAGATTCTCTGTCTCTATCTTTTTGTTCTGTTTCTTTCTCTCTCTCTCTCTCTCTTTCTCTCTCTCTCCTTCTCTACTATTTTGTTTAAATTTCGTACAAATGGTTTCTGTGCTCAAATTTCACTGTTATTTTCCCCTGCTTCTTTCCCCTGCTGTCTTTGATTTTGTTCAAATTCCGAAATTATTCATACTTTATGAACCTCATTCTTTATTACAGTCACTTCTTTATCAGGACTTGTCACTGTTCCCTTATTTATATTCGACTCCCTATTCCCATCTTTATTTTCAATGGCGCCTTGGTTTGTTAGTCAATTATTATTTTTAATATCTTTCTCTTTTGTATATTCTATAGTGTGCCTATGTCATGTTTGTTAATCTTTTCTAATTGCAATGTCTTACGCAGTGTTTCAGTTGCAAAGCTTTATCACAATATTATGATAGCCTACTGTAGCGTCAGAGCCTATCACCACTCTCACTTTTTCCCTGAGAACGTCCAAAACGGCAGTTGATCTGATTTTTCTTTGGTGCCACTGAACGAAATCATAATTTCTTTGCGAATTGCTCTCTGAAGATACAATATGATATGCCTTCTCTCCCGTAGCCATATCCTTATCATGATTTAGTCACGGAAACGAGACAGAGAATATTAAGTGGGAAGCGAGAAGACGAGTTCCTAGCTTTACCGAACGCAAGTCGACTCTGACAAGCCAGAATCCAGATCAAATATTGGTACGAAATTCATTCTGCTCATCAGTGCGCAATTATCCAAAGCTTGAATCAACATATAGACTAATACCGCTCATAATTCACATGAACGACAACCGAATCTAATTTGTTACGTTATTTCCTGCCTGTCAGATACAGAGAATCTTTATTTTAAGGGATCAGTGTCAAACACGTCTCACTTTTTTTGTCTGTTTTGATCTCATTAGCATTAATGTTTCAGAAATTATTACGACAATTATGTACAAGCAGCGTCCTTCATCTGAGCTACGGTAGTGAGCTGTTCAAGGCAGGTAATAAATGAAATGCCTTAATTTGATAATTTTTAAAAAAAATAGAGGAAAGAGAGAAAAACATAAGGAAAGAAAAAAGAAAGAAAGGAAACGGAAATCTAGTCATACAACCAAAAAGACTTACAAAAGCACCGACTAATGACTTACTTCCATGTATTGCTCACTGAGACCTTTTCTATGTGGCAAAGGGGAATCATTAGGGGTAATATTATTTGCTTTTTGTGCCAGACCAAAACAGAGAAAATTATTAGAAATGTTAATGACTCATTAAAGAGGAAGTGAAAAGGTTCGTGCGGAGGAAAAGTAATTTGTGAAAATGATCTCCAATTCTTTGTGTGCACAGGGTAAATCTGTTAACTTGAATTGGACCATCTCATTTTGTTCTACTTCTACATAAAACCATATATTCCTATGCTTTAAATTGAATTCTAGATGCTAGGGGTTGATGAAAGACTGATTAGTAAGGCAGAAAAGTGGACTTTTTCTTCGAGTTTTTTATTTATTTTATTTATTTTTTCAGTATGATATAAATTGAGACTGATTACTCTTTCAGGAGAGTTAATTGGCTTCGCCGCTATCGGTGTCAAGCTGTTTGTAATTTATATACATATAATGGGTATATAACAGACAGGCATGCTGATTTGTTTGCTATAAATATGCACAGGCCCCAAGCAACTTTGCTTTCCAAAACTTATGCAGAATATTTTTGTGATAGCCTCTGTCTGCTTCAGTATGATAATATATCACTATATGTGCCATTATTGTCACTGTAATTAATATAGACAATTTTTTACTTTCTCTTTATAAACATATACAATTGGTTCTTTTGAAAAAAAAAAGATTTAATTTCTATTAGTCAAATCTCGTTCTTTGAATCTAGTGTTGACATATATTGGGATTGCACCGCTCTGGCATCTGATGCCGTTTCAATACAGAGTCGTCAAAACTCCTATGTTCAGTTACCCTTTTCATCGATCAACAAAAGGCTGTGAATTTGTTTTTCTTTCTTTCATTAATTTGAAAGAACGCTTTAAAATGAAAATTTAACACTAATCTGTTTCACTGCTTCATAATGTAAATACTAAACCCTGTTGTAAGATTTTTGTCATTCTTTTGAGATATTGAATAAGTCTGTTCAATTGCTCTTCTTTGGCTCTACAGTCATAGGCTGCCACTCAAATCAGAGACAAAAAACTTTTCATCAGTTTGGACTCTTAATCTTTCACGTCTAAAGTTTCAAAATCGTTCCCAGAAAAAACAAAGCGTTGCATTAAAAAAAATATACGATCCCAAACTTTCCACCTTGCTGTTGTTTTGATAAGTTTGTATTAAGTATGAATGTGAGGAGTACAGACAGAGGTATTCCGGCCATAGCAAACTGTTGCTTACAGGCAGAGGAAGATCTAACGACAGCGACAATGGTACGACGTCAACCCCTCATCAAGAACCAAATTTATCTGTATATATTGTCAATAAAGTTAGGTAAATTAGTCAAATAATCGTCGTACCCGGAATTATGGCCAACATTATTAACATTGTTCTCTTCATCAAACAAGGGTTTTCAGATACCATAACCATCATCCTGTTGGCACTGGCAATATCCGATCTCAGTTTTCTCCTAACTTTTGGAGTAACTTTTGTTTTACCCCCGCTATTCGAGATTCCAACATCCCATTGGTAACCACTGAGGTTCATAGTATCACCAGCAGTGATGTTGGCCTCACATTATATTTTCGCGAATCACAGGATGGATAACTGCGTTTATCAGCTTTGAGCGATGTGTTTGTGTTATCCTCCCTTTGAAAGTTAAGACGCTTCTTACACCAAGAGGACATGTTGTTGCGATGATTACTATCTACGGCGTCACCATCGGCACCCATTCTATGGCTTATCTCTCTCTTGGACTTGGCAAAGTTTTCGATCCTGCTGCGAACACAACTGTTATTCGACTGGTTTGTCTGACAGAACCTGGAACAAGAGTTATCGTTGATTCCATTTCATTTGCTATTAATGGAGTCTTCATGCCCGCGTCTTGCTTCTTATTTGTCATTATTTGCACTATTGTCCTGGTGATCAAACTCAATGAGAAAGCTGCCTGGAGAAACTCCAATTCATCCTCTGCAACACAAGGCAGAGCAGTCAATTCCAAGGCTGAGGGCAATGTGGGCACTCGGGACTAGAAAATTGCCAAGATGATTGTATTCATTTCTGTCATGTTTATTACCTGTTTTATTCCAGCCGTTGTCACCTTTTTCGGTGTAGTCATCGAGCCTGAGCTCAGATATGATGGCATATATAGAAATATTTTCATAATGATTCCCTTTATGGCCTCTATAACTCAAGCCTTTAACTCTACCGTCAATATTGTTATTTATTTCACCATGAGCACAAAATACAGGCAGGCGTTTTTTGCACTGTTCCGCTGGAAAAACTCACGAAATGACTGAAGTCAGTGGCAGAAGAATGCATACTTAATCCAGATGTAAAATCACACAGTTAAATTTGGAACAAGTTATCTTATTTGCCCTCTAGAACTTGATACCTAAGTGAAAATAGACATTCATCATACTAATTATTGCATATTCCCGATTATTAAATTGGTGTATTTTATATTCACAAGAGGGCATTTGGGTTTTCTGATTTCATTTATAAAGGTTGTGTCAAAGTTAACACAATATTTATTTTGGACGCATGACCTGGAGGCTTCTTTGGCCACCTGGTTGAAAACTTTAACTAGTTCGGTTAACTGGTGGGTTCGCCCAAGTTGGGGCTCGGCCTATGTGAGTCTAAAGTATACACATTACTCTGCGATAGATTTGAAGTATGCATTTAATCTACAGCCTTTCCTTTGACAAAGTATCTGTTTGTATTATATACATAACATACATTACAAGCTACTGTCAACCTTATTAGAAATGCATGAGTCAAATATGGTTTACACTGTTGGCAAGACCACCACTATAGCAGCCAGACCTATCTCTGATCTGCCATGTAACCAAACTAATCCTTTTTAATAATACAAATCTGATATTCTGATGACTGACTGTTTTCATGAATTCAACGCCTTTATTTATAGAGCTGTACGATTTGTCTCAAGGATGAGTGGTAATTGTTTGCCAAAAGATATCCAGCTCATCAAGATTTTCATTCATATGTCTCAAATTAATTCTAAGGTTGACATGTTGTCAAATTCATGTATATCTTGTATCCCAACACATCAGATTCCGGCTACTTCAGAGAGTAAATCTCTATCGTACATCTGGATTTTCGACTTGGCCAGTGTGCGCTTAGAATTTCTGCATTTTTTTTTTTTTTAGGTGCCATCTATTTGGGCCTATTGGTGCAGCTAGATCTAGAGGCTATTTGGGCCTATCGATGCACCTCTTCTCTCTGTCCGTAAGAAAGTTATTGTATCCAGTTCGTTATGTGATGTGTCGAGGGGGGGGGGGGGGTTGCACCCCCCAACCCCCTCCTCTCCCCCCAAAACTGAGAACAGACACTCCTATGTGCGAGACAATACAAAATTGTTTCACCTTTACTATGTGGTGCAACTTTTTTATTTGCCTATGCTTCCTCATTGCAATACTAGGCCCAGAAAGACACTCCGTTATTTTTAACGTTTACAATTTGTAGACTCTATTTTGCCGATCCTATCCAAAATTATCATTATAATCATCAACATTCAACAGATATTAAAGCAGCTGTTTGCGAACATATACAACCATATAGCTTATGGCCTGATATTTTCTCTATTCACTATTTTCGTCTGGTCCACTGTCCACACTTGATGCTTTACAAGAAATGGATGCTTACAAAGATTGTTCAATTCTTTGAGTTTATGCATTGTTCTGTTTATTCATTTCTATTACCGGTATGTTTTCCAAGCAACTCTTGTTGCCTCCTGCCTCGGCCCGGGGTTTATAAGTAGATTCTCTGCTCCCACGGTGTGAACCCGTCATCGGTGGGATGTCTCCTATGGAGTGTTATCCTCAACATTCCCTGGGAGACATCTCTTCTCTCTCTCTCTCCTTGCTCCTGTCTCCTGTCCCATTTTCTTTCCTCTCTTCTTGACGTGTAAACGTATCTTACTGTGTTTGACACACGTTATCGTGCTGAGGTGTCGTTAAACCCCAACAACAACAACAACTCTTGTTCAAATAACAGAACGAAGTAGCTATTCGTCCGTACGTACGAAGATGTGATACCATTTCTCCGTCCGTACGATATTCTCGTCATGCGCATGCGCGAGATTTGCCAATCACGGTTCCCTCCATTTTCGAATAGGGTCAGGCTATCTCATTATCTCATAGTCTTATTGTGTCAGTCAAAATAATATAGATCTACAGTGCGAAATGGCTGAAGAACTTCAAGTTGGAACAAAATTGGATCGAGATCTAGATTATATT
>JBCEWB010710192.1:0-17082 GCA_039654565.1 Peronia peronii | reverse complement strand
AGATAGATAGATAGATAGATAGATAGATAGATAGATAGATAGATAGATAGATAGACAGATAGATAGATAGATAGACACACAAATAGATAATTAGGCCTTGCAACAGCAAGGGATTGAGAAGACGGGAGGAAAGGGAGAGGGAAAGATGGACCGACAACATTCGGGAATGGACAAAGAGAACATCTGCGGAGACCCAGGCTCTGGACCACAACCGCGAGGGATGGACAGGATCAGTGCACAACTCGTCAGGATCCGCGCCCAGATAATCTTAAAGAGTTAAGTGCTAAGAAGAAGAAATGTATTCTAATGTGATGTATGAATCATTTCATCGATGGTTCTGTATAAAAATGGTTACCACTTTCATTCAGATCATTGCTCTGAACTATTTTATTTTCTTCTTGGGGTTTGATCGGTTCTTGCTACGCTTACAATTTTTCTAAGTCATCTCTTCTGTCATTCTTAGCTGTTATCCATTCATGTGAACTATGACCCAAGATTACTGTACGTTTATGTGATATACTTCCCGTTCTTGCAAAAGACGGTTCAACTGTTATTTCTCCCCTTGCCCTATCAACAACACAGACATGGCGTGGTTTCTTTTAGATTTTTTTTCTCTAAGCATCATCGTCCCCGCGGGGGCCCGGGGTATATAAGTAAGTTCTCTGCTCCCACCTGCAGGCGATGAAAGCCCGCCATCGGTGGGATGTCTCCCATGGAATGCCATCCGCGACCTTCCAGGGGTGACATGTCTTCTCTCTCTCTCCTTGCTCTTGTCTTCTGTCCCGCTTTCTTTCCTCTCGTCTTCTTGACGTGTAAACGTATCTTATCATGTCTGGCACAATATAGCCGTGATCGTGATGATATGCTGTTAACTCCAACACCAACGAAAAAATACAAAATCTCCAAGCATCAAAGCGGTCAAGACTCAAAACAAATGGTCTGCTGAAGCGATGAGATGATGATAGACAAGACTTGAGGGTAAATTTCACCATTTTGGGAAGCCGGAAGTAAAGTTTGGTAAAATAAATAACTCTATCCGTCTTCTGGTGCTAGAGAGCTGGTTACGAAAGATTCCTTTCACTTGCATTGAGTTAGTACTATCACCTCTGTTGAGACTGCGCTTTAATGGATCCCCTCCGACATCCCCCCTCCCTCCCTCCCCACCAACTCCAACTCTGGCCCACAGTAAAGAAAAAAAACAAACAAACCGCTGTTTCCCAACTTCAAGGCTTGTTTATTCTAGCTCCACATTTCACAGAAAAGCTTGTGTAAAACGCCCATAGCTTTTTCCCTATCCCTCATTCAATTAAAAGGATAACGATTCCCGATCTATCTCACTATATACCTATATTATGTTATAAAGAACAACTATTTAAACAGAATCGAGGATAGAGAGAGATGGCGAGACATTTCAAATCGGCCTCGATAGAGATGACACAAGATGATGATGATGATTGTAAACATCTTCTTTGAAAGAAAGGAATCTAAAGAAATTATTATCTCCACTTTCCAAACTGTTTAGCCACGTCTACCCACTGCTGGTTTATTCTGTGTCCAAAATATTCCTGGAATGTGACTGGTTACTTTGGATATGCAATATACAAGCGCTAAAAGATTTCTTTTACTTTCGAGAAACAAATAATTTAGTACGCTGGTTATTGCAATCAAGGCGAATAAACCAAAAACTGATATCACGAGGAGGGAACTCTTAGCAACCCCTTCCCTCGTAGACAAAAATCTTCGTAAACCAAACAATTGGAGGTAGAATAGGCAAGCGGTTTCATAATCAAATAATCATTTCTCATCACTTTCAAATGAAATTCATTCTGTAAAGTTTTAATATTCTATAACAGTCATTTTGTGCGGTTCATATAGCTATACTCCCTATAGACGTCATTATAGTGGCAAAGGAAATGCTCTTTAAGCTGCAGTTACTTCAGAAGACGGTTTAGATAAGTGTTATAAATTAATTTTGACTGACTCGGTTAAGATTTAGAGGTGAACTTACGTTAGGAAGATTGTATTAATGAAGTATTTTTTATTTTTATTTTAATAAGTATGTATTTGTTAGTAAGCAGTACTGCATGTCGGTAAAGGAGCACCTATCAGGGACAAAAATTAACCATCTAAATTCCAAAGCGATAAAGTTGATATATTATGCTTAGCAATGGGCTTGTAAAACTGAAGACACAGAGCAGTTGTTTCAGAGCACAAAGGAGGAGTGGAAACGTATGGAAGAGAAAGGCAATTTTTGGTCTTTTTTTTTTTATGCCAGGCCAGGGGCCATCTTAACAGCATCATGGATCTCCGGGGCAATGTACTGTACTGTACTGGGGCTCGTACTCTTAGAAATAAAAATGTAAATGGCCGATAAAGGATGCACATATTAACATACACAGATGGGCATGGGGCCTCCGGACAAGTGCCCTGTGCCATATGTTGTGTTGTGTTGGGGTTTAACGACACATCTATAGTACGATTACAGCTATATTGTGACAAAACACGGTAAGATACGTTTACATGTCAAGAAGAAAAGATGAAAGAAAGTGGGACAGAAGACAAGAGCAAGGAGAGAGAGAGAAATGTCTGTCCTGGAATGTCGAGGATGGCACTCCATGGGAGACATCCCACCGATGGCAGGCTTACATTGCCTGCAAATGGGAGCAGAGAACCTAATTATAAACCCCGAGCCCCCGCGGGGGAGCCCTGTGCCAGATACTCTGCTATATCCATAAGATTAGCTTTGCGCTGCCTATTCCCCCTATTGTCCTATAAAGAGAACCAACCAACAAATCAAATAAAAATACGCTCAAAGTCCAGTTTATTGTTTTCATCGATACCAAAAACACTGGAAATGCAATAAGTAACTGTACAGCCGTCTCAATATTTGAATGTGATGTTTTAACTACCATCAGGTCTTCATTCCTCAAATGATTCCCTCGTTGACAAAGCTATAAAAGCATGTCCGGTCCTGAGAAATCATGCCTATGAGAGTGAAAAGGCCTGTGACTGAGGTTAACTCTTAACATGTCAGAAAAACTTTGTTGGTCTTAAAGGCCGGGCTAAAGGAACCAGAACAAGACATGGGCAAAATAGAGGACATCAGAGTTAGGACAGGAACACCCAGGAACACGGCTCAAGAGACAGGAACACCCATGAACACCACTGAAGGGACGGAAACACCATACCCAAGAACACCGCTGAAGGGACAAAAACAACCAGGAACACCGCCGAAGGAGTGTGGCCTAAAAATTGAGAACAGAAACATGTGGAGAGCACATTTCACTGTGATCTCGAAAGAGACTGGACCTAAAGGAGATCTAACCGGTAAGCATATGGTCTTTGGGACATTCACTGACGACATTCACAACTGAACTAATCTACTTGGTCGTGTTTGTTGCAAGTAAGAACTAGTCGTGAGCTTACAGAAATTCTTCTCTGCGATCAGCGGTACAGCTTTTCAAGCTAGGGCAGTGTTTCTTGACTATCCCTTGTTTTGGTGCTGTAAGTGCGATTTTTGTCTCTATGTATGTAAGTATGAATGTATCTTCACTGTCATTCATTAACTGTGAATGGAATAAAGCTATGTTATCTTATATTATCGATCTTATTTCATCCAACGTGAAGCCTGTCCATTCTGTGACTGTACAAACCTTTTCTCTCTAAGCCTGCCTTGTCTTCTTTTACCGTAAACTGTTTCTAGCATAACTGATCTCGCCAAACAAATGGTTTTATGACTTTTATTGAACTTGTCCATATGACTGCTAGGTCTAATACAATATGAGGGGACTTTCTTATTTCTGTATAAAATGTTACTTCGGGAAAAATTCAAGTACTGAGTCCAAAGAGTGAATCTTGTGCACATTGATCTCTTTGGTATTTCCAAAGTCACAGGTATTCCTGTCACAAGTGGGTTGCTGTCAAACGTTGTGCAGAGCTAATCTATCTCTTTTTACATATCAAATAGAATGAAAAATATAACGTTTAACAAAGATCATGTCTCAAGTTTCTAATCAAGTCCTGGATTCCCCACTCGTCATAAATCACTCGCACGGGCTTTTCTGATAACTAGCCGAACGCCCATGACATTCGAGGGGATTATATAGCTTAGGGCACCCCGACATTGTCCTGCCCATTCACAGCGTATGGCAAGCATGTGCACTTTGATGTTAGCATTTCAAATGATTTATTTTCAACTTTACCCCACAAAACCGTCTTTTCTGTTTTGTTTCTCTTTGTAAAGATGTTTGATTTGATTTCATTTCGGAGTTTCTGTCTTACTCTTCTTTCTTTCTGAGAAGATAATTCTCCTATGACTGCTGGAAGAGCGGGGGGTGCATGACGATCTTTACAAACTTAGGTATGTACGGTGATACTCCGGGCAACATTCGGACATATTATGAACGCTCTCCAATTCTGTTTTCTTCCGATCGTGCTCGATAGAGCAAAGTCGTGAATGAATTGATGCATGCCTAATTTTTTTCAGACATTAAGAAAAATTGGAATTGGAACAAACGGAAACGGAAACAAAAAACAAAACAAAAACAACAACAACAACAACAACAACAACAACAACAACAACAACAACAACAACAACAACAACAACAACAACAACACCAACAAAACACACACACACACGCACAGAACACAAAGAAATAAACAAACAACCAAAAAGCAAAAACAAAACCTTTTTACCATAACGACAATGTTCAAATAAGACTCACATCTAAACATTACATCTGCACATTTCAAAGACCTCTCACAGCAAATTTGAGCTAAATCTGTCAATAGAATATGAAGTCATGAAAGTGCAAGAAGAAAAAAAAAAGTTTGCCTCTATTTTAGGTTAGATTTTCATCGCGCCAGAGATGACATTCACAACGCAAGATCTGTCAACAGGAACATAATTCGAGTCGGAATTTTCATGACGGCATTACTTCAATTTTGAGAAATGACATTTTAGAATCATGGGCGATATAGAACGACTAATTTGTACTCCTTACTATTGTTCCTAGAAGTATACTCTTAATTTGTCAATGTCTTCACCTACAAGTATAAAGAGACATTTTTTTTAAAAACCAAATCAATTCCTTAACACTTTGTTGCTTAAATTCGACTTGTATCAAGGAAGAAAAGCCAAATCTATGAAGACGTTAGAGGTACACAAGTTCTCAATCCAGGAGAGTGAGCGACAACTCGTGTCCTGCGCACTCACCGAACAGGATGAAATTATCTCTTTGACTACAAGAACCTCCCCTTTCTAGTTTCGGTTCTGGAATGGACATCCAGTCTATAACATACGAGACTGTTTTTGAATTTCTGTCTCTTAGTCTCAAACGTCATTGAGTCCCAAGTGTTGTTCATGCTGGCAGTAGAATGGAAAGATTTCCATTGCTTTCTTATTTTTAAATATTATGATAAGCTATCTAAGCAGAATGGTCATTTTCAAAGAATTTAATGTAGAATTTCTTTTCAGCAAAAAGATATCAAAAGTGAGTAATGAGAACTGATGAATATTACAAAACACCGTAATATTATCATCATACAGAATATTGGCCAGAGGGGAAAGCGGCTCATTAAGTTGGTCACTGGCGAAATGGTGAGGATTTCTATAACCCATTAGATGGCCTGCTGGACATTAATAATTAAACTGTGCCCTCTCCCTTACAAATCGCGAATACATTTCACACTCTTTTCTATCTACGTATTGATGGAATGTTTTGGTTGCCATCTTGCTCTTATTAAGGCGGTGCACACCGAAAAGAACATGTGAAATGCAGATAAGGAAAACACAAAGAGATACTAATGATTTTTTTTTGTTTTGTTTTTACATTGATTCTATTTGCTGAAATGATCAACATCTTTGTGTCTACTGTTTACAAAACAAGAGTGTCATTACCAGCCTAAGTTTGATTTTATTTTGGCTTCAGTCCGGGCAGTGGGTAATGCTATATTTGTTTTTTATCTATCTGCTTTCTTTTTTGTTTTTCTGTTTTTTTTTTTCTGAGAGAGAGAGACAATAATTTCAAGAACACGGCCTGTAGTCTTACTCTTCGACTTGTGGCTCCACATATTATACTTTTATTGGACCCAACCAAATCTCTAGAAGGAAATGGTTCAAGGCAACAGATTTCTACAGAAAACACAGAAATAGCTGCTATGTGCCATGGTGGAATTCTTTTCCATTATTGTGTTCAACTGTTCATGTACCTATCTCGTGTGCGAATTTCACCGCACTAGGCGCAGTATACTCGTGAACGTGCAGATGTGCCTTTAACTCCCTGGCCAACCCCAAGAAAATTTATTTGTTTATTTGTGTTGGAGTTTAACGGCACATCATCACCATCACGACTACATTGTGCCAAACACGGTAAGATACGTTTATATGTCAAAAGGAAGAGAGAGAAGAGAGCGGGGCAGAAGACAGGAGCAAGAGAGAGAGAGAGAGAGAGAAGAGATGTCATCCCTGGAATGTCGAGGATGGCATTCCATGGGAGACATCCCACCGATGGCGGGCTTTCACCATCTGCAGGTGGGAGCAGGGAACCTACTAATATACCCCAGGTCCTCGGGGAGAGTGGGGGGAGGGGGAGGGGGGAAAACAAATATCTGAATGACACTTTACAACCACGGTAAGGATTTATTCCAATAATGTAAATGATAAAAGTACTCGAGTTTTCCCAATGGTGTCCTAAGCTCGTTATTTCTCTTTCACTAGAGCTAGGAACCAATGAATGTGCTAAAGCTTCTTATCGTAAAGAAGAAGGAAGGATTCGTTATAAAGAGAACCCATTTTTGAACAAAAAGAACCCACTGTCAGGGGGTAGTTTTTCCGTGCTACAGTCCTCGTCTCGAACTGGCGATTGAAACAGCAATTAAAATTTTTTGTCAGTTTGTTATTTTTGTTATTTTTATTTTTATTATTTAAAAAAAGATTTTGATGCATTATTGTGGTTATTTATAATATTTCACTTTTGAAAATACACTTTGAATTAATATTTTTCTATTTAGCTAGACTTGTGTTTTAATAATACAACTGTTTGAATGCTATTATACTTAACTATATAATAACCTTATTTTCTCTTTTGGAAACGTAACCACCGTCTCTTTCCCTTTCCTTAACTGTCTGTTATTAAATTGTAGAATAAACTTTGTCTTCGGCTAGACAGCTTTATAATTGCCATTTGTTTGCTTTTTTCGTTCTGCATCTTTTAGTCCTAAAAACAGAAACAAAATATTGACTTCATGTTTATGAAGTCTATGTTTATGATGTGGCCAGCGTTCTTTATTTTTCTTGTACTTCTTTCTTTCTTTCTTTTTTACTTCTTTCTTTCTTTCTTCTTTCTTTCTTCTTTCTTTTTTTCTTTCTTTTTTCTTCTTTCTCTCTTTCCTTTCCTTTGCCTTTCAACACTGTGCATAAAAGAGCATTAAAAACGGGACACGGGCTGATCAGAGAAGGGTACGCCGTGTTTGCATCTTTATAGAGTTAATTTTTATTTAGGGATGCGAGTGAACGTTACCGGATAATTAGAGAAGCCGAAACTGAGAGAGAACGGAGATGGACTTACTGTGTTTTGCACACTTTGTCTCGTAAACCGATAGTTTTATGGCTTTTTGTCGTGTCAACATACGGTTAAAGCAGTTTGTATTCTGTATTAGAGCCGAAGTGGCAATTGCTTAGATTAGCTGTCCTCTACTGGTCCCTATTGTGTCTTTCATAAGTAAAATACCAGTGTTTAACCTAAAAGGTGTGACAGTAGAAACTGCTTGAGTACTAAGTCTCCGAGACAGTACCTAAACATGTTCAAGAAATGAAAATTTAGGCCTGAAGACAATTTAATCGAAAAGTTTTGAGCCATATTATATTTTATCAGGAGCATATCTCAGATACAAAGTACAGTGAAAGAGCCTTTGGCTAGATCAGTTCTCTGACACTTTTAGGATCATGGAGCATGGTTTACTCTATTGTTAGGTGAAGATGTGGGGATTTGACTTTTGTCATTTTATATAAAACTAGTAGAAATCCCAAGCCCTGGGTATTCGTGGGAGATGTTTTAAATCTAGATCAAACCGATACTGCCTCTGTGACTCAAAGTGTATGGCAAGCGTACACATCTCGTTGTTGATATTTTGGATGATTAAACTGAACGTTACTCAAAGAAAACGTGTTTTGTTGTTTTGGATGCTCTGTCAGAGGCAGCGGTTGTACGATAACATAATGCGTGATTCCATCGACCGTACATTTGGGACAGAAAACCCTCGCGAATTCGTGATTCATTTTTACCGAATTTTCAGAATATGGTCAAACATAATAGCTTTGTCTGGATTTAAGTAAATAGAAACGCAGATGTATATGCAAATATAATTGTGCTCCAAATTTCAGATGGATACTTTCAGGAGCTTTGGAACCCACAAACCCTTTATGGTTTTGTTGTAGATTTATTGTCGTTTTATATTTTATAAATGTCCATGGATAGCACTGGCAACAATGCAAGTTTAATGAAAACTATAATTTTGAAAACTATTACAATATAAGTTAGAATATGATTTAAGATAAGCTGTTTTATAATAGGAAAATTTACCCAAACTGGTATGACCAATTTTGTACACAATAGGCCTAAACATCTCACTATTGGAACAAGCACTGCAAGGGTTAGGAATGGGATTTCTGAAATCCAAACCCCAGGTAGGTTTCTCTTTTCTTGTCCCCCACCCCCTTCCCCGTCCCCCCCCCCTTCCATGCAATACATGTATTAGAGAATAGACGGGCTAGGTCTGGGCCGCATAGAGGCAAAGAAGGTATCAAAGAACTAGAACACAATGGTGGAGTCTGATTAACCCCTTTCCTTCACGGCTATGGAATGGGACAGAAGAAAGTTTCGTGTTTGCCATTGGTATTGATTATTTACCATTCAATACAGTGTCATGATGTTTTCTGTTAGTGGAAACCAGTGATTTGTTTTTAGTGGAGGATTTGCCTACTATAATCACAACAGAAAAAAATTAATGACTATTTTTTTTCTCCACAACTTGGGTCGAAATGGAGGGACTTTAAAAAAAAAAAAATCCTTGGCTTTCTGAACCATTTTGTTTCAACAGAAAAAAAAAATACTTTCTCAGTTACCTTGCCCGGGTCTTTTAAACATTTCTCCCCTCAGTAAACTAAAGTAAAATCAAACACCTAAGTTGCGGACCCTGCTGATGTGTATAATATAACATTCCACTTATTCTAGCAGACTCGTGTAATATCGATTCTAAGAGAGTTTGATAAATAAAGACAAAACGTTTTCATGTTAGTGTAATCAGAAAGTCTTTCCCGGCATCGCCACCCTGCCCTTGCATCCGCCCCTGAGCCCACTTTTAAGATACCAGACAATTCTGCCAGCACCCGACCCCATTTTTATCACACACATAGGCGGCTCCTGACCAAAGTTCAACAGAATTGGGCCATAACGTTCACAAACTCTCACTTTTATCAGCTGTCATATTTACTATTATCATCGTTATAAACTATAATAATCCGCTAAGTTTCCTTTTAAAGTTCAAATCCTTTAGGCTTCCTTTTTAACCAAAGAAATAATTATAAAAAAGAGTCAGTTTACCTGTGCTGTACGTCCAAATGAAAACCGTGGTGGTTTCTGCAGACTGAAGCAAAAATATAAAGCAGAAACACCCCCGGACAAAAACCCAAGAGAGCACCTAATACAATGGCCTTTTGAGAATAAGGGATGCGAGCGAGCAATTACATGTTTGTTTTATCCCACACTCGATTCTGGTTAAAACGGGTATCTAACCATAGATCGAGACTGGTATTGTTCGATAGATAAGGATTTGAGCTTCTAACAGACAGCCACCTTGTATGCTGTCTATAGTGCTGAGAACGCAAGTCCACTGGGTCTGTCAGGGTAAAAATAGATTGTTAAGAGCTTATGCTATACGGGGAGAAACACTACATAAACCTCTTGGTTGGAATAATCTGTGTATAATGCGAGTAAGCTGGAAGCTGAACCACATTATATACGGAAGCACAGCGCTAAAAAAAAAAAAAAAGCCGTTACAAATTACATACGAATTGGAGAATCTGATACAGATTTACAGTACTGATTTTAAAACATTGTTAGATCACATTGCCAATGTAGTTATTACACCCGAACCAATCCGTCAAAATTTAAGACACGCCAAGTTATCGGCAATGGGCAAAACAAAAATATGAATCGGAGATAGTTGTCGAGTGAAACTGTCGTGCCGCTAATGAAGTTATTTCGGGTAGGTCATGTGATCAAGGGAACATCCTCACAATGGGTTTGTTTATACGGTGTTGACTGTCTGAATACTCAGCATCGGTCAAAACTGTCGTCCATGTACAGAGCATGTGCAAAATTAGCGCGTGAACAGCAGTCCGTCGGTCATGTGACTCATTTCAAACTATGTCCAAGGATACAATTTTACATTAGTTTTTTTCAGCCCAGTGACAAGAGAAACAAAAACTGATAAACATTGAGATAGAACTCACAACATCAGTGATTAATTTTTTTTATTCTATCTCTAATTTTATGAACTTCGAAGATTTTTTTTTTCTGTGAAGGCAGGGAGACGCAAACGCTATCTTTTCGTGGTATCAAGTTATCGCGTTATTCCTTTTTACCGCTGTAATCGGCCATTTTAATTCTTCTATATCTCATTTACAAGACAGTCTTTTAGGGCTTGCATATTGCATATCCAAAGTAACCAATCACATCCCAGGGACATTTAGGATACAGAACAAACCAGCAGTGGGTAGACACAGCCAAAGAGTTTGGAGAATAGAGATAAAATCTTCATCTTTTAGATTTAAAAAAAAAAAAGGATGTTTATAGTAATCATTCCTTACAGATCAGAAGCTGTTATCTCTTTAGTTGAATGGGGGGTATAGAAAAAAGGTTGTGGAGGCTGTAAACAAGATGAGACGATTCCGCATGTCCCAGAAATGTGGGGACAGAATGAACGAACACTGAGATGGTAAATTGTTCATCTAAAAACCAATTTACAGTGGCTGTATAGAACCCAATTTGAATTTCAGTTCAACTAATTGCTTTGAATCAAGATCTCTGGACCCAGGTGGAATTTCAAGGCAGACTCTTTATTTGGGCGCACGTATCTTCAATATCTTTCACTGCGCCTTTGTTGAAGTGTGACATTTTTAAATCACTTAGTGTGTAGATCTGAAAAATAATTTTTTTTTTCTTCATCAGCTTGACTTCACATTGAATTAGAGTTACACCTATTCAGTGTGTCTCAAAATTAGATATAATATTTTATAGATTTAGATATTTTTCTGTGTCTGGGTGCATGATGAAAAGTTGTAAATAAAGCTTCAAGTAGACAAGATCACTGAATGATTGAATGAATGGTTCTCTTGAATACACTGCACACCTGTGTACTGAATGCTCTAGTCAGACAGCCTGGAGAGAAAGGAAGAAAGAGACAGAGGGGAAAGGGGAGAGGGAGGGGAGAGTCATATGTTAGATATGTGTAATTTGCAAAGTCAATCAGTCGAGATCTGTCACTTTACTGTAACTAAGAATAATGTGAACAGTCATATGATAAACCGCATGTTTACACTTGTATCCTTTTGAAAGCTATGAATTGATTTTCTATATCCTGTGGTATAGTTATTGTTATATATTGTGTTCATATACATTTTGAAACCATGAATGTCATAAGTATATGTACCGTGTTGCAGCCCTTTGCTGCTGAAACCCTGAAGTTTATTTTGTTGTTTTCGTTCAATTCAAATCAATGAACTTTTTGCAGATATTCAAAGTCAGAAACCCAAACTGTTCCGGAAATTCTGATTATTAAAAAAAATTATCATTACCGAATCGAACGGTATGAAATGAGGTGGAATTTTTTGTGATGAAGAACGTGGCAAGAGAAGAATTAATACAATTCATCCCTAATCGTGCTGTTTCACTTTAAATAAAAGCCTGATATTATAGGCAATTTTTCATGACAAACGCCTTGTTATGTTGAGGGAGGTAAACGGCTATACTTTAATAGATTTAGATTTAAATCTATGTCGTCACCGATTTAATAAGTAATCGAGAACATTACAGAAATGTATCTGAGCAATCAGTGTTATGGTATGCAAGTCAATCATCAGCCTTGATGTCTACGCCCCTGCAGAAACGGCTCACGAGTCTGCTATGTTCTAATGATATTCGTGACATTCAAGTCCATGCGGATGACGCACGTCTTACTTGGCAACATGTCTCATCATCGCTCCTCAGGTAGACGGAACTAATTTCATTAGTCTGTGAAGGCAGTTGGTCTAAGAGAAGCAAAACCCTGATTTTAAACATCCGTTGCCTTGCGGTGCAGCTATGCATGGAAAAGGCGATGGAATTAAATCCAGATTAAAAAAAAAAAAACCTTCGTGTACCCCTAAGGCTATTGGGCGTCTAGAAAGATTTCTTTCTGGCAAATCCTGGAAGGCCGTCGGCCCCAGTATGGCCCAGAAGGAAAGGGGGAAAGTGGGGAAGGGAGGGGAAGTCCTGTCACTTGGCCAGCACTAGATCTCTATAATATTCCTCAATTTAGAGCTGCGCCCTGGAAAAGTCACTCAAAATAAATCTCGTAGTCCGTGACCTCATTACTTGTGTAAGAGAAGCTTCTGTTGACTGCATATGAGGTTTAAACGGTCTATGACAAATGTTTTTTTTTTCTGCTAAAAAACGTCTGTTAAGTCAAAATCCAGATTTCTTTGTGTAAGCTCTCTTTTAACCCACAATGAACAAAATGCAATGTTAATTCAAGAATGAACGAATTCAATGGATGGGTTTTCTTGTAATAGTGCTAAAAGTTAGACTTGTAGGGATGAGGAGTGTATTAAACTGTGATAGAAAAGATATGTTGTCAAAATACATTTGATCTTGTCTTAAATCTGCTCCTGAGAGCCAGTGACCCCATAACCTCCTGACAATGAAATTTGACAGTCAGGAAGGCTGGAAAAAGTTAGTCATCGGAGTCGCTGTGCAAATGAAGGCCGACAGTTTATCCCGCAACAGTTTCAATCTAAAAATGCAATAATTACTGAATGACAAACGGGTGAAATGAAGGTTTGATCTGAGAATGCGCAGGAAATGATACACTGGCTGACACTCGTGCAATAAAGTAGGTAACTGGTTATCTGTGAGCCCTTCTGACCGTCAGCCAAATGACTTCCCAGTGCCGAGTACAAGAGATAGAACAATGATCAGCAGTGTAAAGAAAGGAAAACTCATTTTTTTTTCACTTGTCATTTGAAACATCAGCAACAAAAAATTTAAAAAAAAAAAAATCACCATGAGGTAAAACTTTTTTTTTCTCCTCATAGTGATAATTTTTTATATTTTTTTCCCTTTCACTTGTTTCAAAAACAATAGAAGGCAAATGGATTTTTTCCTTTTTTGCAATGCTTGTTTTATACCTTTTGTATTTGTTAAAGGTTGAAGAACTGGCTCATTGGAATGCTTTTCCTCTCCCCCCTAGGATGTGGAGCCTGCCATAATTTGGCCATGTAGCTCCATGTTTTACTTGATTAGTCCAAAATGGCCATAAAACTGAAGTAAATCGAATAATTTCATTTCCGACATCCCGTCCCCACGAGCACTACATCCGTGTTTGACCGCCTCTGGTTCCAGGACCAGGGATAGAATAACAAGGTAAATATAAATCTAGATCCGTGGTAACTGCAGCACCTCTTTCTTTTTAATGAAAATGTGCGTTAGAGACAGCGGGGTCTTAATACTATAGTCTGGTTAATGACCAATCTATTTGCTTTCTTATTTTGATCACGATCGCCTAATGTATCACAATAAAGTGTTATATCAACTGGGTACACCTTTATTCTTCACGGTTAAAAATCAATACCTTGAAAAAAATCTAGGTTTTGATCACGTGTTCCTTGCAATGCTCAAAGGACTTGTTCGGAAAGCGAACGCCTTGACCACATGGTAGGTGAAATCGCATTGTGAGCTGAAGGATAAAACCACAGGTCTTTTCGATGGAGATGCATCGAAAGTTAATCAACCCGTCCTCTTGGGCTGTCTGTCTCGAAGAAGGATTGTATGAACTATTCCACGCAGCTCCGTATGTTCCATAATGTAGACATAAGAACAGGGGTACCTGTATCAAGTGATACTTCACAATGTTCAACAAACAGAGCTGTAATGACCTTCGGTCGATCACGACATGATTCGGAGCGAGTTCATTCATGTGGCGGTCAACTATAGCACGAACTGCAAGACTGAGAACAGCAAACCCAAACTGGGTGTTGCCACATGTGGGTAGAATTACAGATCAAATCTTGACTATCAACAGGATCATTTTGTGACATTTTGACATAATCATGAGATTAATCTGAATAATTAATTTTAAACTACTCTTGAAGATGTAAAGAGACCTTGGTGATTCACCAGAAAGCTAAACTTCATGGCGACTTTCATACATGTTCGTAGTTGTATGACTGTATTATGAATCGGCCAACTTCGTGAAACCGTGAAATATCTTTTTTATTATTGGATCAGCCAATGTTGAAAACGGGGCATAGGAAAAATATAAATAAACAACCAACAAGCTTTTATCTTGTTACTTTGTTACGGAAAATTAAAAACCCCCCAAAAACTTTGCGAGACCCAGTCAGAGACAGCCGAAGTGAAGGGAGACAGATTTGAAGAAGAGATGGGAAGACATCAGAGAATGGTCAGGAATGAGAATGGCTGGATATCAGAGAGAGAGAGAGAGAGAGAGAGAGAGAGAGAGAGAGAGAGAGAGAGAGAGAGAGAGAGAGAGAGAGAGAGAGAGAGCAGTAGAAGACAGAGAGGTTTGGAGGAAGTCTCAGCTTGACAGATGTCTCATACCACATCATCTGAGGTGAAGGGAAGATGAAAGTGAGTAGCTGACAGGTTTGATTAATAAAGCCGTCCTAGTAGTTAACTTATATCCACCTTTGACTTATTAAAGTAAATTTAGTAATAATCGTGGAGAAGTTGCAACTTACAAGATCTGTTTAGAATTTAAACGTAATGAAATTTGGTTATGAAACACTAACGAAGGGCAAAAGAGAGAGAAAAAGAGAGAGAGAGAGAGAGTTAGAGAGTGAGAGAGAGGGGGAGTGTGTATGTGTGTGTGTGTGTGTGAGTGTGTGTGTGCAGAGAATGAAAGACAATACGTTGGGTGGGACAGGTAGAGATATATCGCGACAGAGAGAATCAGAGAGAGAAAGAGAGGGTCAGAAAGAGAGAGTCAAAGAGAGAGAGAGAGAGAAAGAGAGACGAAAACATCTTTTAGAAAAGGCATAGCGCATCACGCGAGCCTGTCAGGCCATCCAAATGTCAGTTTCAGTATCACCCACATACTGCTGTGTCACTGAGCAGTCTGGAATAAAGTTTACAAAAAACAAACGAACACACAATAAAAACAAACAAACAAACAAACAAGCAAACAAACAAACAAAGACAGTTAAACTTTGTTAGAGTCTATAGCATGAAAATAACATCTTTGGGCCTGCCTACCATAAGAGACAACTGGGATTAATATCCGTGTCAGGATTTTGAGGTAATTCAAGCGGAAGCGTTTCAATCCTGAGAGAGTATGATTAGTTGGACTTTAATGCCTACCCAATCTGATGAGAAGAATTATTTTAGAGGTAGAAATTTGGAAATGGTAAATTTGGCATAGACAGCGGCGTCTACGCCTATTCTTAATGTGCGTAACGTATACTTGGGACCTCCGAAGTATATTAAATGTCTCGGGGCCAGTCGAAATGAGACGTAAGTCGCTGGGCTAGAACTGAGAAATAGGGCTTTGAATGTGATGAAAGGGGTTAGACATCGATTTTTTTATTATTGCAGAAATCGAAAGTGCTTCCATTTCTAAACAAAACAGTATCGATCTCACCCTCGATTTATAAATATTACTTCGTTAAAATCGGGTTTTTATGAGGTAGGTATGTAGATTTATGCGCTCGACCGTTGATTTAAACTCGATTTTCTCGGAATTTTGATCACTGCTGGGGGTTCCTCCTTTGTCTCTTTAAACTGCAATATTTCTGACTACAATAAAGCTAGCTCAAAACTTTTTTCACCATCTGAAAGGGTATGAAATAAGCTTTCACGTGATACCAAAACCCCATGGTGAAAAATCGACATACGTCTCATTTTGACTGGCTGCGAGATATTTTCCCTTGTCCAAGAAGGCTAGACGTCCGGCTTCCTCTTCTAAAAATGCAGGGAGACGTTGAGTCTCTGAAAAAAAATCACACAGACTCTAATCTTTTCCAAACTCTGGTAGGATTTGAATCCGTGACAAAACTTTTCTAATGAGGTATAGACCACTAAGCGCTCGACCACGGAGCCACGTGTCTGAAACACTGAAGAGGTGGCCATAATTATACATTAAACTGAGTGTATTTTGTCGGAAAACTGCTATCTAAAAGATAATCGTGAAAATTTTATCTATGATCATCTTATCACAGGATCATCAAGGGCTTGCAATAACAATCATGCAAGTACTGGACTAGAGGTGGCCAAGAAGAAGACAGAAGAAATGTTGGAGGGATAATATCAAAGTTGACAAACCATCCAGTTGATTCGGCCATGTCCGAAAATGACAGAAGACAGAAACAAATGGAGAAGATATGTTATGTCATCTGTGGTGTTCCCACAATCCACTGCAGCTAAGGGTTTCAGTCACTCAGTCAGTCAGTCAGTTGGTCAGTCCAGTCAGTCTGTCAGTCAGTCAGTCAGTCAGTCAGTCGGTCAGTCAGCCAGTCAATCAGTCAGTCAATTTGTCAGTCAGTCAGTCAGTCATTCAGAAAGTCAGTCAGTCAGTCGGCCAGTAAGTTAATCAGAGGATCAGAATCTTTTCCCAATAAATTGCTTTTGCTTGTTAGTTTTGTTGATGTGTATATGATGTGGCGTCGGTGGCCTAGCGGTTGGGCCGTCGAACTCGGGATCTGAAGTTCCGGGTTCGAATCCTGACAGGCCCTGACATTTTGTCCTTGGGAAAGACAATTTACACACATTTCCTGACTCCACCCAGGTTTGAATGGGTACCCGACTA